>JAUTBQ010101087.1:0-15979 GCA_032361185.1 Lepetodrilus ovalis | reverse complement strand
AGTCCTAATATTTGGACTCGAGTCCACCCAAACCCGACCCGGTATCGAGTACTCGAGTACCCGTCCGACCCCTACTACAAAGTTGTAATTTTGGATTCGGCAGGGTACACGTATTTCATAGCACTGTGCAAAATTTGAATGACCTGCGTATAGTGTTTTTTTTAGCAATGGTACCAAACAGGGGTATCTAGCATTACCTGCCAGACTATAATTATGACAGTCGCCTTCCAGCGTAGCTGATTTCGGCGGACTGGACCCTCCTTGGGACGCATTTGTTTCTGGAGGGCGGTGAATGTTATTGGCTGCTATAAATGCTGGTCTGAATTTTAAAGAGTGCTAGCTCACTTGGTATATTAATGTCGCAGTTAACAAGAATATCCCACTCAGACACATTTAGGTGACTCGGAGGGACTACCGGTTGCTGTATACTTCCCTTTAATTATGAGCGCCAAGCAGGGGGACAACAACTATATTGCAGCCGAGGTTTGACCCATCTCTGCACCCCGGGCGGGCGCTGTATGCTCTATATCACACCAGGAGTCGCTATGTATTCATTGCAATGAAATATAAATCAAATCACAAACTTTACAATGTGGTTTACATTTTTATGCAGTTAATTATATGAATCGATGTTTTAAATAGACATTAATTCAAACACATATTATATATAGATCAAAACAAAATTGTAAAGAGTTTTGACCGCTCTTTATGAAATTGATGGTAATTATTAATTAATATTGACCAGTGAAGACGTCGCATCACTTAATTAATAGCCACACACGTATATACTACACAAACATTTAAATGTATATAGCCTTAAAGGCATACAATCACAGATTTCAACGTCATAAATTTTATATCGGCAAACATTCCGTCGAGCTACATTGTTGGGAATTCAATGTAGTATTTATTTTATTTTATTTTATTTATAACTATCGCGTGTTGGGAAATAAGTACATCATGGAATATAAATTTGTGGGTGGACAAATCAAACGTATAAGTATAGTCGACTCTCAGATAGAATTAAATTTGTTTGTCCGTTACCATTTGTGATGTGTATGATTTTTCTCTAGAGATAGACTAATCTACCCTAAAAACTAGCTGCAGTTCTGTAGCTAAACAAATGCTCTATTACTATTTTGCTTTCTACTGTGCCAAGTAGATAGCAAAATAGTAAAAGAGGCATTTTTAGCTACAGAACTGCAGCTATCCTAAAAACAAGATAAATTAAAAAAAAAAAACCCATTAAAATGTATATATTATGTACAATCATGTATGTTGATATATCAACATGTTGTGTTATTATTTCTGATCACTAGACTTGTTGTGGTGAAATTTAAAATTATTTCTTTACGACATTCTCGACATAGATACGGGGTGTTTTAAAAAAAAAGGATATTGAAAATCACGGTCAAAGGGAGATAACTCTATTGGTTTGTTTTGATCATTGGTCGCTCGGTGACGCATAGCGATTCTCTCATTTGAATCCCATGCAATGCTATGCGGTTTGCTTTAATAATTAATATTCCCAGATCAATCCATATCGACTTGGAGACGTAGGTAAAGGGGCCTGATATTTCCCTGGGAACGGCAACCACCCCCGATGGTGCGTGAAAAGGGAAACTGAAATCAAAATGGCCACACCTCCTGAAACTAACCTGCCCCTGGAAGAGGTAAAATTGATACTATATCGTCAGCACAGTCACGATTGGTTGATCAAGCGTATTAATTTGATATTTGACAAGCCATCAATATACTTATTAACTCGATCCATCTTGAAAATATGACCTATCTGATCGACACACGGTGAATCACTGTGTAACGATGTCTCCGAATATGGTCACCTGTTCGCTGTTCACCTGTTCACATGGTTCACCTGTTTACATGGCGCTAGTCTCATGAGTCTGCTCGTTAGCTCGCTGACTGTCAGCAAATGAAAGGCGTCGGTTCATACGACGACCGGGGTCTTTTGTTGTCACAGACGTTAGCTTCGAGCTTAAGCCTTTGTGCGCCGAAATAGTGTGCATGTAGAATATTGTAGACCTGTGGCTAATGTTTACATGTTCCCGTCAATCGTTTGACATTTCCCGTAGACTACTAAGTACTACTGTTTTAGTATCAAGGTTAGGATTAAAACAACGAGTATAAGGTTGTAGAAGAAATCAACAGCTAGAGGGTAAGCATTCATCTATTCATGCATTTAATAACTTGTCAATAATTTATATTACTTAAAAGGATTATTAAGACATATACTTTATTTATCAAGGTTCAAGAGCAGGTTTATGTTAAAATCTACCATGCAAACATAAATAGTATTTAATTCACAATCTGTCTATTAGTATCAGAAACCCAGGGCATTAACTTCATGTTTTAATTAATATTAATACTGTACTACAAATGTTAATGAACCATAAACAGTGACCATTGACCAACTTTCGTAATTCACCCTCTCCATGCTACAGGAAACCGGAGATGCCCTAAACGGCAGTGTATGCTCATAATCCAGCAAGGAGATGGTTAAAGGCATACTATCACAGATATATGGTTGTTTTGGACTAGTTCTTAGCTACATTTTGACATACATGAAATCATGTTTGTAACTAGGGCTGAAACGGGTAGGAAATTTGGTACTTGAGTACTCACGTTGAATATACGACCAGTACTCACTCGCCTGCAAGTGTTGTCTGCATCTTAATTGATGATTGGGATGTTTGATTCGGATTTCATCTTTGTGTTGCCATGTTTCAACATCAGATGGTTCCTCATAGTTGAGGTGCTTATTTGAAAAGGACAGCTGAACAGGCCACATAACAGTTTGCATTTAGTTTTCAACTGATCTTCCGAAAATTCGAAATGGGACTGCTGTCTGCCATTGTTCATTACAATGAGATCACTCTCGAGTACTCGAGTATCAGTTTACTACTCGAGTAGTACATGTATTCGATCCATTCTCGAGTACCCGGGTACCCGTTTCAGCCCTAATCGCGATAGTATTGCGAGAGTGAGAATTATTCTCACGATACTATCACAATTTTGAAAAACATATCGCGATCATAGTATCATGATGCTACTTGAGTATGCAAAATGAATGTTAAAGACATGTTAGTTGCTATAATCTGTTAATCTGATAATTAATTACAGTGTCTTTAGTTATATATTGGTATCAGTACAGTATCCTATTCAGAAATTGGAGATTCACCCTACAGATAGGCTGCAAATTTACGACATTAGCAATGTTTCCAATGCAAGTTAGAAGTTTGTTACGATCAGAAAAGAAGCCGAGTTAAAGAGATATTCCATCATACTATCGGCAATTGTTATCGATTGCTAAGTTTGCTATCGATATATTGCTACCGGGACACACACTATCGCAATAATAAGTTGAGCTCGTTACACCCCTAGTTTTCACACCATGCTCTCTTATCTATACTAAGAGACTGGTAGTGCTCTCTTAGCAGTGTACTAGCAATCGGCAAAGAGAGCGCTACCAGTTAGTGGATAAGAGCTTCGTGAAAGGATACCCAGCTCTACATATGTTGTGGAAATTTGAACTTCATTTACTCTAAACTATTAGCGCCGATTAATTACTTCCCTTTTTAAACTGCATACTGTTCCCTATTAATAATGCCATCCTTCGTTGATTTCATATCAAGCTATAGCCAAGCGATTTAGACTCTCGTGAAGAGAATGCACATGAAGTTGCAGGTTTGTATTGGTCAAATTAGGGCGCCAAAGTCGCGCGGTACCAAATTGTAAAGGGAGATAACAATGTACATTTTCATTTCCTGGTTAATTAGAAAGTTTTTATATTTGTGAACTTCAACTAAATAATAAAAAATACAAAGGAATGACAGATTATGTAAACAAAATAAATAGTTTTGCGAAGATAATAATCAAAACTATTTTCAGAAAGCAGACGATGCTGAAAAAAAAATAAGAAGAGACATTTAATTCATTATGGCCTTGCCCTTTAGCTAAAATGGATCGACTTATGAAATTCTGTCACCGCTATTTTGTCATCCGGGAACGAAGCCGCGGTCATTGCCCTGTTCTGAATATTGCACGTGGTACGTTCACAACTTTGCGGACAGCACGTGCCACGCGGACTAGCACGGACCGTACCATTACTGAATCATATATCATATATAGCGAGAACCAGATGCGCGTAATTTGAGCCCGTGTGATTGGAACATTCATACACAATTGATTCTCTGTTTACTGACAATATATACACGTGCAGTATATACAACACTATTTATATGTAAACAAACTTGCGATAAGTGTATCAACTTTTAGTGAACGTTGACAGAATCAGATGAAGCGTAGACATAGGGGATATCTAGGGGCCGAGATTACGACTTTCTTGAGTACAATTTCATGTTTTGTACATACATTCCCATATAAAATTTGAGCTTGAGTATGAAATCGTACTCAGAAAGTTTCGTAATTTCGGCACCTCGGTACCGTTTCTCGAAGCTCTCTTATCCACTATGAGACCATATATATCGCTCTCGTAAATGCACGAGCATCATGTATTATGAGATCGCTACGAGAGTGCTTATGATGTTGTAGTAGATACGAGAGCATTGGGAAACGATATCCAGGGTAGCATTTCTCGAAGCTCTCATATCCACTATGAGACCATAGCACTCGTAAGTGCACGAGTGCCATCTATAAGAGATCGCTACGAGAATGCTAATGGTCTTATAGATACGAGAGCTTTAAGAAACTATACCCAGAGCTGCACGGCTCATGTACGGTACTACGACTCTCCTGTACGAAACGGCGTAATTTTACGGTAGCATAAACTCACTCCAACCTTAGCAATGTCGACAGTTTATGGCTAAAGTTAGAGTTGCGCCATTTTGTATGTAGTAGAGGAGGCTCTTGCTCCTTGCAATTCATCAATATCCATTAAATAAGCACTCAACGTTTTTTGGGGTGGGGTGGTGCTTTTAGCGATATTTAAGACAACAATAGGCTATAGGACAGGTGAACAGGAGATACCCGGTAGCTTATTATACCTGTGTTAGCAACAGGTGTCGTTCAAACCAATACACCTGTAGACATGTTTTGGTATATTTCCTTTGTTACCGCGTTGCCACGTGTGTGCCACGTGCCGTCAAATTAAATTCCGACAATTTCTTTACGTTTCACCGCTGGACTCTGAATAATTCTAGTACGGTTTTATTTCATATATCTATAGCCAGACTATTAAATATGACATAAAATATAATTATTCACAGTCCTATGGTTTAACTACTAGTACTGTATGTTCATCGCAATCTGAAAACATCCCATTTACCAAAGCCGTTTTAAGCAGGGCCTTTACTGCAAAACATTTCGTGAATGTCAGAATGATGTTTCAAATCCTCTTTTATTATTTAGTTTTTCTTTCTATTTTGAAATTACTATAACTCTCTTTTATGTATCCTTTCATAAGAAAAATATTTTAAAAGATTATTTTTAAAAAAAATAAAAAATTAATGACGGTATCTTTGAGGAAAGGGTCCCATCCAAACAGGTTCAAATACGAACACAATATACATCACCTGTCGGGCGCCTTCAGCCTTGTCACAATTTTCAGTATTCAAAAGAAGTGAACGCACCTGTATTAAAATTACCTATCTTTACCCCTTTTACCTAGCACGAGCCCACGAGGTAAGGGGGCGTGTATTTGACACGCTTTCTCTCATTTTTTGTTGTATATGAAGTCCCTTGATGGCTATACCCGGCTTTGTGCAAACTGTAGGGGTACTAGATGTTGCTTACCTGTCCTTGACAATCTCTGTATTCAACAAGTCTGGCTTTGTTGGTTGGAGTATATCAGATTTAGTGTTGTGTTAGCTGTAGATGCATGGTCTCATCCGCGTGCTGTTCGCGTGCGACATAGGGGTACAGGTTTTTTAAAGTACAGTTGCCTTCAACAAAGAAAGTTTGATTTATATGCTATTATTGTCTTACATTTAAAATCTTATATATATACATACAGGTGGTGTGCGTGCCTAGGCTTAAATGTGTTTTTGTTGTTATGTTCTTATTTATATTATTTATGTAGGCCTATTTATCTTAATAATAACATGTTATGTTCTACTATATTTAAGGACTGTAGTAATAAAATATCCAGTCAATTCCATGTGGAGGATTACGACAACTAATAGATGGATTAATTAATGAAGAGGTACTATACTTACTGCATCCTGGTTCTCTATACTTCACACATGATTTGTATCTGCATAGTTATAAAGATATGGACAATATCCGAACTGGATCTATACAGATATACTGGATCTATACAGATATACTGAGTTATAATTTAAAGACTGATGAGTAATTTGTGTTTGGGGTTGGGATGTAATGTGAAGACGACAGCTCGACCCACAGAAAGAGGGATAGACAAACGTAGTAAAAGCTAGACAAGACATAAAACAATTCCATACTCAGTTAAGTATTTCCACATTAATGATTGTTAAAATACGATATATTTTTGTATAGTGCACACATATCTTGTGAGAAATATTTACTGATAATACGCCACAATAGCCACTGACCTTGCAAAGAATATTTGGTGTTCAAATACATGTTACGCCCCTTTGTCCGCTCAGTGTTTCCCTTTTACTATATTTAAGGACTGTAGTAATAAAATATTCGGTCAATTCCATATGGAAGATTACGACAATTTATAGATGTAGGTTCCACTATGTCTTCGACCACCCGGATGAAGTCACTGTTCGTGAAGGCGAAGGGACCCTGTAGCTCCCATGTCTTCGACCACCCGGATGAAGTCACTGTTCGTGAAGGCGAAGGAACCCTGTAGCTCCCATGTCTTCGACCACCCGGATGAAGTCACTGTTCGTGAAGGCGAAGGAACCCCAGGTTCCATGTTTTCGACCATCCGGATGAAGTCACTGTTCGTGAAGGAACCCTGTAGGTTCCATGTCTTCGACCATACGGATAATCACTGTTCTTGAAGGAACGTTGGTTGGAAAATACTAGTACCTCATGACAGCGAGTTGACTTAACAAGGGACGTAACTCGAGTAATCAGAGGTACTGATTATGTTATCATTTCATACATTAACCTTGGGGCATATCTAGGGGAAAACTCGCGCAAACAGCCAACCAATGAAATCAATTTCCCGATGAAATCGCCGTAAAAATCTATCCAATATTGTTCTCCTATAGACTGCGCGTGTTTTCGCTTAGATGTGTGCCAGGGGTACTGTAAAAGGGAGAACGTAATAAGTACCTCTGTGGTGGGAGGATGGAGGAACCCAGGACATGCGGTGGCAACAACCATTGGAGGTATATAAAAATGAAATCGATAAATAATAATACATGTATAAAGGTAATTCTGAATAAGTTTCTCTCAATGTTTCATTGTAAATAATATTCTAAATCTGATAACTGATAATCAAAATCGCGTATTTACATGCAATGACCATAACAAACTAGACGTGTACGCGTAACATTTGATAAACATGACGTCAATTATTCCGAAAAAAAAGTTACAGTGTTATTTATACTTGACCTTTCAACGATACTACGGGTTGTAGTATATATATTTAACAAGTAAATAAAATTGCCAACTACATTTAGTTAGATCTTTCACCGAGGATCAATGAGACAACGACAATGAAGATGCATATGATTTAGGAAAATGCATGAACCGTGCGTCATTCAGTCGTCTAATTGACGTATAATATGTCACACCATAAATACTAAAACGTAGTTAGTCATATAGTGTGGTGACCCTGAATATATATTAACTTACAATATAATAGACTTTCAATAGACGATTACTTACATGCACGTCGATCAACACGCGGTATATTCTTTGTGGCGAAAACAAAACCAGACTTGGAACCGTGTTGGATGTACTAGTATGTTACGGTTACTAATTACCAAATACTTTGCGGTTCATTTACGGTTCCCAGGCCGACTCCAAAATTCGGATCGACCTTTGACCTTACGGTAAATACTATTTTCCGCGTGGGAGGAGAAAAATGTACAATGTTTCTTTTCGTGTAACTGTTTGACTGGATAGAACCGCTTTTTTTCGGGTTTGGGTACCATTTCGGTACGCGTGTCCCCGATGTTCAGAATGGACAATCGTTCTAAATCGTTTCTATATTTCGGGTCAAGTGTTATTTTATCGTGAAATGCAAACTTCAGATACGATTATATTTAAATGGCAATGCTGTTAAACATACCAGTAGGAAAATGGGAAAACAAAAACAGTAATGTGATGGTCACTATATTTGCTAATTATGCAGTAGGCCTATAGGGTCTTTAAAAGTAAATAAATAACAATATAATTTTTGTTCACTATAAACTGGTTTAGTGAATGAAAAGGTATATTGAATATGCAATTAAAATGATAATTATTTTCAAAACATTAAATTAAAAAGAAAGTTTAATTTATATGTAGATAGTCAGTCTTAATGTAAACTCGAATGTGCACCCCTACCCCAGCGACATAGTATCATTGATTCAATAGTAGTCTACTCTACGTTACATTACCCCGTTAGTTACATCAGTGAGAAAACTATGTATAGTACCCTGGCGCGCGACGATGTATTATTTATTAAGCTCTAATCTCCATTTAGATGCTATGTGCAAACGACTCCGAGACATAGACAAAAGGTATCCATATACGTAATCAAGCATGTTTACACAAGGGCGACGCGCTTGTTGTACAATCACGGTTAAAAACGGGAACTCGCACCCAGGGCAAACAACATTGGGGGTCGCATCTAACTTTCCATTCATTGACGTGACACCTCCGCAATGAGCGAGTGAATAACCGAACGGAGGCTAGTAGTACGTAATTCAATCAAACGGAACAAGCCCACCCTACTCTTCGCACACCCATGTATATATTGTTAGGGACAATGTGACGGGCGGGTGACTTGAGGAAGACGTGACCTACTAAACAAAAGTAGTCCCAGCGCCAGCCATGCATGAAATATGGGGCGTGGCTTACGAGAGAAGTGTCAAATGGACACTAAAGATGTTCACTCGCTGTGCACGTGCTTAGTGGGGGGGAGAAATTACGTTAGCCGTCAGCGTGCGGTTGTATACTGCGTGAAATGTACTTATAATCATATTTCAGAAACAATTTTTAATGGAAATAACAGAATGTCACTACTTATACTCTATTATAAAATATATAAATAAAATCACGGCGGTGCAGATAGTCTACAACACACGGACTCTCAACGTAAATAACACCACGTGGTCTAGTCTATAGAGCGATCTACGACACGACGTCAAACATTTGTATCAGTTTGATAATAACGCGCTTATCGACTTCTTATTCAAGTAACTGCTTGTCTATTCTCGACAATAAAACGGCGTTTCCAAGAAAATTGAAATATCAAACTGTCGATGGGTTCTAAGAACCGTATTTATAATCTAGCGTAATCTACCTGAGATATTGAATTTGAAAACAGTCCTTTATCAGTCACCACCTCAATGTCAATATGTTGTACGTTAAGCGTGTTCATTCACGTAATGATATGCTAGCAAACGTGTTATTAAAGAACAAGGAAGTTACAGCGCAAATAGGATGTGTACAACTTAGGTCATCACCGGTGTAATAAAACAACATTCGTGAACAAACTTGTAAAGTCGATGAAAAAGCGTGTTGTTGACACATCGTATTACATAGCAATCAGAACATATTTAACTGTATATTCGTATGCAATTAACATAATATATGGACTTGTTTTGAAGATGCAAAACAGTATTTTTAACAGTAAAAACACACACACACACACACACACACACACACAAAAACAACCACACAAAATAAACCAGAAGCCAATATTTAACTGTTTTGACAATACATGTAGTGTTTATAGTTATACTTCAATAGAAACTTATTTATAATATATTTACAAATAATCAGTTTAAAAAAAAGAAAGAAGAAAGTTGGAGTCGAGTGCAATCTAGTAAGCAGCTGAGTAAGATACTAGTATACGAGTACAATTAAATATATTCGCTTATAATTAGTGTTACTATGGAATTCCAACTCGTCTTAGTTTTACACAAAGATGATACATTTAACAAAAACTGAATTAGCGTACATACCTAAACATATTTAATTAGGCATATTTGATAGGCGTATTACCATGTATGTCTCACATTTCACCGGGAAGAAAAAAATGCATTTACTATTAGTATTGAGTGTGATCTCATCAATATATAAGTTCATATTTATATAACATATACATTAATATTGATAGTTTTCATTGAGCAATGCTTTATCTGTTCAATATTCAAAATGATATTTGACTTTAGGTCAACAACGGCGAATATATGGGTGTGTCAGGCAATCGGGTCCGTAGTATATTTACAATGACAAGAGAAGTGATTGTTTTGATTGACTGTTAGCCCAGTGCGACGTCAGTTAGCTGATTGGCTGGACTCATCTTCTAAGCCACACCTCCTCACTATTCCCGCCAAATGCCTGATCACTACATGCCTTCGCACTAAGTAGTTCTCATGTTATATATATTAAAAATACTAAAACAAAATAAATATTAATCTGGTGTGCTTAGTTTAATTAAAGGTAGGATTTACAACATACCTGATGTAATGGCATTGAAAATTATGTAAACACACACATTTGCGTAAAAATGACCTTGACGAAAGGTGAGCGCGGATGAATATCAAACCAGTCCTCGAAGTCGTCTTTCATTTATGAAGGCTTTGCGACTCAGAGATCATTGCCACTTGGACTACACAAGCGAGCAAATGCTGATGAAAACTACTCCTCGCATTTTGGATACTTACATGATGTCAACGCCGAAGTGTGTGAAAAATAAAGTAAGTACTCGTTTTGTATCACATGCTAGTTAGTTTTGCTCTTATAGAACGGTCGAATAAGGAAGTATAGTGAAATTTTCCGCGAAATGCCAGTGTAAGGCTTCCCACTTGTCAAAATGCTGTCTACTGTCAAAAGTATGTTCCGAAGCCAGACATTTGATAATTTGGACTTAGTACTGTTTAGAGTAACATATTTTTCCTTATAGTTTCGTCTATACTGCTTCTAAAGCGTTCTGACAGTTTGACAGCCGTTTCATGCGGCACGGGGTGCACGAGCTTCGCGTAGTACAATCTAGGCCGACAACGTGGGTTTCACGTGGCCGCCATACCGGCAGACTTGGTCGTTGGCAAACAGCTGCGTTCCGAAAAAAATAGTTAGTACGGGTTTATAAGAGTTCTTATGGTGCTACACAGGTCGGATAGCATGACGACTAAAGGCAGTTCTGGTTGTCATGTTGAACTTGAACGTATTTCTTTTGTAGCTGGTTATTCTGACACTTGTGAAATGTCAAAACCTGAAGTAGGCGTGTCCTGGTTGGCAACTAGCAATGGTGGTACACACAACTCTTTCGAGTTCTACTCAACAAATACGTCGTAGGACCTAGTTATATTGACACCATCCTGTATGTTGATGTCATTTGTAACTAATTTATGTTTTTATTGATCTGAATTACTAATTTTTTACTCACTTTTCTTACAGAACATGGCCAAGTTTTCACATTTTCTCCCCGACTTGGACGACGATTCGTTCTATCCACTTATGAATAACGAACCAGAAGATGATTTCTACTCCAACATGAGCTGTACACCAACTACACTAATGCCAAGTGATGATATTTGGAAGAAATTCGATCTTCTGCCAACACCTCCCCGTTCACCAAAACATGACATTTCTGATTTCCTGGACCTGGAATCGACGGATATCTCGGATTATCTCCAAAGCATAGATTTGAAGCCGCCGAACTTGCCTTTTCCTGAATCGCCACCGTCTAGTTTATGTTCGAAACTGATTCAGGACTGTATGTGGTCTGGCAGTCACAACCCGGGCTTTGAAGTTGTTGGCAAGACTGTGAAACCCGTGTCTCGGATCCCAGAATCCCGTCAGTCGGATAACGGACATACAGAGACACCCTCAGACTGTGTAGACCCTGCCGCCGTGTTCCCATACCCCATCAGCGACACGAGAATGACGCCCCTAGTGCCAGAAACACCTTCAGATTCAGGTACATTCCTATGTTCTGTATTACATTTAGATACAAAACAAAGTTTTTAATAAAATAAAAAATCTGTTGAAACGTTTTCTACTTTATATTTTTTTAATATTTTTTTTTTATTCCAAATCTGACAAATGTTGAGTCATTGTGTACAGGTTACTATAGCCAAGACTGGCCTACATTTCACCATTGATTCATAAAGTTGCGCAAGGGTAGTCAAAGGGGAAGCAACTCTTGCTTAAAGCTATAGGCGGTAGAGCTCACGTCCACTAGGTAGTTATCTACGCAGCTATGGCTAATGTTTGAACAACCCAGTGTTGAACTGAAGCTGCTGTAGATTCAGATATGACAACCTTTCAACAATGCTTTATCACCATATCAGTGTACTAATTTGACATTCTTCGTTTACAGAGGAGGAAATCGACGTGGTTTCCACTGAAGATGTTCACGAGGTTCGGATACCATCACCTGAACCCATGGCCATCAATGTTAAAACTGTGACCGTGAGGACTGAAAGTGTTAAGAAGGAAGCCAAGGCTGTGCATGTGGTGATTGGCTACCACGACATGGACGTACACAACTACAGCTTACCTTCACATTCATTCAAAAGGACTAAATCATCGCCTTGTCAGACGAACATTACACCAAAGAGGATTAAGCGTGAATTGAGCGAACCAGACTTCAAACGAGTGTGTCAAAAGTTGAAAGCTAGCAGTAGATCTAGCAGTAGAAACAATTCTGACTCTGAGGAGAGTTGCGAAGGCAAAAGGACACAACACAATGTGCTAGAAAGGAAACGAAGAAATGACTTGAAATACAGTTTCTTCACACTCAGAGACACAGTGCCCGAATTGAGGGAGAAGGAGAAAGCTCCGAAAGTGCTGATTCTGAGGAAGTCTGCGGACTACATTTACGAACTTCGTCAGAAGGAACAGTCGCTAGCAAAACAGGTTCAAAATCAGAAAGACAAACACGAAAAGTTGCGACGGACTTTATCTGCTTTGAGGCGTTAAAACTTCTGTTTCTTGTATTTCAAGTTTGAACTATATTTGTTACTTCACTGCCAATATTGGAGTACTGCTGCTAAAAGTGTGTGCCGTGTTCACTGGCTGTTGTTTTAGGTTTTCAACCTAATGTGATGGAAACTATTATTATGAGTGACGATTTTGTTGGCTTTATTTTTGTACATACATATTAGCATTTATTTTATACACCAGTCTGTAGGGCACAGACTGCTAAGTGTGTTCTTTTCAGGAAAGGGCATTTTGTTTCAAGTGTATAACTGCATTATTTTATGTTTTGTATAAAACTTCCAAAATAAAAACCTGAAATAAAAGAATGAAATATTTACCTGAAAATATGCATTTTTACTTGTCATTGTCATGGGGGGAGAGAGAGGGGAGGGGGTAAAGAAACGGCGGGAATATGGGAGATGAACAGCCAATGAAATGCCTTTTCATGTTGATGCAACAGTCTAGAGTGTACTCTGTAGGGTCACAGTCTGAGCTTGGGGGGAAAAACTAGGTCATATAGCTGCCAGTTCCTGTATAGCCTACCTGCCCGCGAGACGAGTCACGTGACTTTCTTAGAAATATGTGATAGAGTAGTTTAGGTGCGGCACACCTTACTGTCAACTATTTGGTCTTTTGTTCGTATAGGACATTATTACATGATATCACAGCCCCTACTATATAGTAAAGAGACGACCAGTAGCTTGCAA
Organism: Lepetodrilus ovalis; assembly: GCA_032361185.1. NCBI lineage: Eukaryota > Metazoa > Mollusca > Gastropoda > Lepetellida > Lepetodrilidae > Lepetodrilus > Lepetodrilus ovalis. Next base: position 2,213 of record JAUTBQ010101087.1, on the reverse strand, counting down.
TAGGCTTGTAAATGTAGTGTACATTTGAGATCGTCTAGGCAAGTTAGGGGAATTCCCAGATTATGATAAAGCCTCTAACTATGGTCTCTGAAGTTATGCTGTAAATCTGAGCATACAATGTTGCTACCTGTGAATCTGAAGAGGTCGGGAAAGTAATTATACATCGTACCTGTAGTAATAGACCGTTAACCCTCTCCATGATGGATAAAGCACAGACAACTCTTTATGGTATCTGAGGTTGCCTTGAGTATGGAGAGGGTAATGCATTTAGCTAGACATTTTAAATACACATATTTTAGTTTGTACCTATCATTGCGTGCTGGGTCGAGTACAAGCACCGCTCTTTACTACTTTAGACCTGCAATTGCTTTCAATATGTTCTTGAAAGTTAATTCTCGCAAGTTGGAGTGTTCTGCTATTTGATATCCATCAGTGGTAGCTAATAAGCATGACCCACGTCTATTCAAGTGCACTTGTATCAATAGATTTGAAACGATCGATATCTACTCCTAAGTTCCTATTTAAATGTTGTTTATGCACGTCGGTTTTATAGAAATATTGATTACTTCCTCCTGCACTACAATGGTGGTACACGTGCATGGGCGGGGCTGGGTTGTACTGAATAACGTTGCAAGGCACGTGCAAAAAAACCGATCGATAGCGAGGCTGCATATTGTAACTGCAAGTGCTACCCTGTTTTGTCAACATGGTCAACTTGTGTATCTGGAGAGGTCGGGAAAGTAATTATACTTTGTACTTCAGGTGACGGGGAACCAGGGGTTAATTGTGTGTGCTTTTAAGAAGCACCACCTACTCGTAATTTACAGGCTATGGTAATCACTTAAAAACTGAATGTTACCGGCGAGGGCACCATTTGACTGAATTTGGTCGACGAGGGCATCATTTCACAAAGCTCCGTGTCCAGCTGAGGACCTTTTAAAAAGCTCCAAAGTGATCACTTATGAGAGGGTTGTAGACTCGTATCGTTTCACGAAGCTTTCTTTGTCAACTACGAGAAGATAGCAAACGAGTGTCGATTGGGCACTTAAGAGGCGCTATCGGATATTATAAGAGAGCTCCGTATACCCAATAGCTTCAAGAAAAAAGTGCCATGTTATTTTTGACATGGACGTGTAGACTATAGGAGGCGTAGGAGCTCTGACCGTCATCGCTAAAGGTAGAGTATCTAAACCTATCCAATGCTCTCGAACAACTGTAAAGCATCCAAAAACGGAACGTAACGGCTGTTGCAGCGTTTCCTCCCACCGTAAGCATACCTCTGAAAATATATTCGAAAACGGCGACGTGAAACTAACTCCATAATTTAACATCCACTGAAACATTGCCCATTGTCTACTCTTACGTTCACCGTCACGGATGTTTCAGTAGAAAATGGCCCTGTGTTTCAGAAGATGTGAACTTGATCATCTTGAAATATTTGCAATATTTATTCGTCCCATAATAAACGGCAACACCACTACAAATAATCTATTCGTATCCATCACACACGCTTTATATACATGAAAACTGATTTTCGTCTCGCACAGTTGAAACATCATTATATGCCAGTAATTCATTCATCCGCATTCATTAGTGGCACTGCATGGGATGGCGGTCTTGCGTAAGTGTTCCTTTCAACATTTCATAACTGCAGTGATTGTACCATTAGGGAAATAAATAGCTATTATATCTATAGATATATACCCAGATTGGTTCCATCTAAACTGAAATCTTCCAGTGCCTATCTATCGGGTGTCGTTAGAGGTCGTGAATGCACGTTACATTATGGATGAAGGGATTAACCGATATGAAGGACTAATCTGTGGAATAACTAATTGTTAAACCCGAGAGAGCAATATACCTGTTTTCGAACGTATGCTAATTGCAAGGTGATATGGTCCACATGCCATGTACTGAATTAATCGTTGAATGTGCAGCATGTATAAGTATATGTATACATGAACATATTAAACATTGACATCAACTATACATTAATCAGGACCATATGTCTTCGCGTAAAATGCATTCTGTAAATAGATTTTAGTCGAATCGGAACTATTTTCTGAGTAATATTAATTATATTAATATTCAAACAACCCAATTAGCATACGTCTTCACTCTTCGTATTCATCTTGAATCTTAACGTATTATAAGCTGTACGATATGTCAAGCAACGTCAAACACATGTCATAACAGACCTTTATCATAAAGGT
>JAUTBQ010101086.1:0-37701 GCA_032361185.1 Lepetodrilus ovalis | reverse complement strand
CGTGGCTTTTCCTATGTGTAGAGTAGCTTCATTCATGTATTGGTGGCTTCTTTGTCGTTTTTTACCGAAGTATTGGTTACTAAAAACTAGACTTTTGCCCTAGACTTTTAGATATAGTTTAACTTATTTCAGCATTCGTACTCACGGGTTATACTGTTAAAATGAATGTACCGCACTGTTACACAATAATCCGATTGAACGAAACAGTTATCAATTGGCAAATTAATCCATGCTAACTACGCACCAAAACCTTTCTTATATGCATCTACTTTAGACATGAAACACCTTACATTTTCAATGGCAATTTTTCTCTTTTTAGTTGGCTTCATTGCTTGGCCAAGGCGGGCTGTCCCGATGCTTTCACATGTCGTTGATCTAGAGCAGCAAGAGCTTCATTTCTTCTGGAAGGATGGAACCGGCCAAGTGCTTGGTAGTTTTAATCGCTTACGCGAGTGGCTTGCGCAAAATAACCAAGAGCTTGTTTTTGCGATGAATGGTGGTATGTATCAAAAAGATCGTTCGCCACAAGGACTATACATCGAAAGCCAAAAAGTACTTGCCCCGATAAAAACCCAAATTAAAGGCTATGGCAATTTTTATCTCCAACCAAATGGAGTCTTTTACATTACCAATGATCACGTTGGGAGAATCTGTGCCACGCCTGATTTTTCCGCAAGGAATGTCAAATATGCCACCCAATCAGGGCCATTACTGCTGATTAATGGACAGATACACCCAAAATTTACTGCCGGTTCCAAAAACTTAAACATCCGAAATGGTGTGGGTATTCTACCCAATAACCAACTACTCTTTGCCATATCCAAAGAGAAAATAAATTTCTATGATTTTGCGCTTTACTTTCAGTCTCAAGGCTGTAAAGACGCCTTATATCTTGATGGTTTTATTTCGAGGGCGTACATGCCGGAAAAAAGCTGGATGGATATTGGGGGAGATTTTGGCGTCATCATCGCAGAAACAAAACCAAAAAAATGAAAAAAATACTTTTCTTATCCTTGCTGCTATTTGCCCTTTCCTGCCAATCAAAAAGTGCTCCCGATTATGCTAAGAAGGCGTATGCTCCGCAACAGGAGTCTACACCAGTTAAGCAAGAAGAATCATCTTCGCCTGATGACATGACTATCAAGCGAAAAATCATCAAGACCGCCCAACTTCGGATGGAAGTCAAAGATCTAGACGCAAGCTCGGCACACATCCGACAGCTTGTCGAGCGGCACAATGGATTTGTCTCCAATCTCAATCTTTCCAACTCCACGTATGAACTCAATAATGAAATTTCTATTCGTGTGCCATCAAGCAATTTTCAGGTATTGCTGGACTCCATTAAAAAACAGGCTATTTACTTAGATTATGAACAAATCCACACGGATGATGTCACTGAAGAATACTTAGATATTGAGACGCGCCTAAAAACAAAAAAGGAGGTACGAGATCGATACATAGACATCTTGCGAAACAAAGCCAAGACCGTCAAAGACATATTGCTGGCGGAAGAAAAGATCCGAGTTATTCAAGAGGAAATCGAATCTGCCGAAGGCCGTTTGAAGTATCTCGCCAACAATATAAGCCTAAGTACGCTCACTGTCCATATTTTTCAGCGGATTGAGTATAAGCCGTCGCCGGATGCTTATACCAATACCTTTTGGAATCGTCTTGGCCATTCCTTTCGAGACGGTTTGATTTTTATTGAAGAATTGATACTTGGTCTCCTTTCGATTTGGCCGTTATTATTGATTCTTGGAGTATTTTTTGGCTTCCGCAAACGCATATTTAGGCGGTTTAGAAAATAAGCCGCCAAGCCTATGGTCAAATTTTTTGTTGAGTACTGACAAAAGTCACATTACTATTAAGAACAATTCTAAATAAGCCTATGTTTGGGTGTAGATAGTTAGTCAATCAACATTAAATTTTTTCAAAGATGAAGAAAGTACTAGTTTTAGGCGGTGGTTTTGCGGGCCTGGAAAGTGCCATCTGGCTCAAGAAATATGGGTACGATGTCACTTTAGTTAGCAATCGGGATTATATGTATATCTATCCCATATCGATTTGGATTCCGATCAAGGATATCGAATTTAAGGATGCGACGCTGAGTTTTAAGGAATTAGAGAAAATACATGGCTTCCATTTTGTCCAAGATGAGGTCGTAGAAATCCACTCCAAGCAGAAGAAGATAGTTTGTAAAAACCATACATTTACTGATTTTGATGCGTTGGTCATTGCGGTTGGTTCGGGTAAGATGCAACACAAAGGGAAAGAGAATTTTCTATCAATTTGTGGTGCTCCGGAGGAGTCCATCGCAATCGGCGAGAAATTAGATGAAGTCATTGCTAAAGGCCGTGGCAAAATTGCTTTTGGATTTGGTGGAAACCCCAAAGACAAAAGTGCCGTACGTGGAGGACCGGCGTTCGAGCTAATGTTTAACGTACACAACCAACTAAAGAAGAAAAAAATACGTGATAATTTTGAGCTTATCTTTTTTGCCCCAATGCCCAAGCCCGGAGCAAAGATGGGCGAGAAAGCCTTAAAGATAATGGATGATTGGTTCAAGAGGCTCAAGGTCACAAAATACGTCGGCAAAAAGATAATAGCTTTTGAGCCTGACGGTATTCGCTTGGAAGACAATAGCAAGATTGAGTCTGATTTCACTATGTTTATTCCTGCCGGAACGGGCTCCAGCTTATTGCTCAATTCGGATTTACCATTAAGTTCAGCCGGATTTATACAGATTACCGACAACTGCGAAGTCATACACGATGACATAAGCCCAGAAGACAAGTATCCAATTTTTGCTATAGGTGATGCGGTGGCCATTGAAGGCCCGGAATGGAAGGCTAAGCAAGGGCATATCGCCGAAGTGATGGCCAGAAATATAGCCTTCAACCTGAGAGAGATGGATCGTGACTCCGACAAAAGACGCGGCTACCAAAGCCATATCAACATTCTTTGCGTGATGGATAGCGGTGATGGTGCCGCATTTGTATATCGAGACAACAAGCACGAGAAAATGGTCACCATGCCGGTGGTTGGACACTGGATGAAACAGAGCTGGGGCACATACTTTAAAAAATCTAAATTGGACAAAATGTTTAGAATCCCCGGAATGTAATCCATCATATTAAGCTTTAGCAACGGCACGTGCTTCTTATTATTTGTAGGGAGCACGTGCTCATTTTAAACCAAAGTCCAATAATCTCGTTTCTACATCCATGAAATCAAAGAAAACAATGGTATTTGGCGCATCGCCCAATCCGAGTAGATATTCACATATAGCTGTCAAGCGATTAGAAAACAATGGCATAGAAGTCGTTGCTTTAGGCCGTCGCGCCGGTCAGATTGGGCAGTCGATTATTTTGACGGATTATCCTTCGAAAATTGACAACTTACATACCATCTCCTTGTATTTGGGCGCCAAGCATCAACCTGCGTACTATGACTACTTAATCAGCCTAAAACCGAAGCGTATTCTCTTTAATCCTGGTACCGAAAACAGCGATTTTGTGGAGAGACTCAAGCAAGCCGACATTGAAGCAGAAATGGCCTGTACTTTGGCCTTATTGAGTATTGGGGCTTATTAAAGTTTAGGGTTTGATTGCTTGTCCTTTGGACTTTGCTAGCCATTTTTCTTTGCGGCATTCCACAGATGGTCCATTTCTTCTAGGGACATTTCTTCTAAGGGTTTTGGGGCATGGTCTTCGATGAAATGGAATCTATTTTTGAATTTTTGGTTGACCCTTTCAAGTGCTGTTTCCGGATCGATACCGCTAAGGCGGGCATAGTTGATTAGCGAAAAAAGAATATCACCAAATTCCATTTCTTTTTCCCGAAAGGGCATGTCCTGCTCCACCGTCTCCTTAAATTCTTGGAGTTCTTCTTCCAATTTAACCCAAGCGTCACCCGGACTCTCCCAATCGAAGCCAATTTGAGCTGTTTTTTGCTGCATTCTATATGCCTTAACCATGGCGGGCATCGTGTCCGGGACTCCTTCCAAAACAGATTTTTTGCCTTCTTTTAGTTTAAGTTTTTCCCAATTTCGCTTGACTTCTTCTTCATCAGCGACTTCCACATCTCCATAAATATGCGGGTGGCGGTGGATTAATTTGTCGGAGACTCCATCCAATGCATCTGCGATGTCCCAATCACCCTTTTCAGAGGCAATTTTGGCATAAAAAACCATATGGAGCAATAGGTCACCGATTTCTTCTTTGATGCCATTTAGGTCTTCTTTAAGGATGGCGTCCGCCAGTTCGTAGGTCTCTTCGATGGTCAAGTTCCGCAAGGACTCAAAAGTTTGTTTTTTGTCCCACGGGCACCCTTCGCGCAAATCATCCATGATATTAAGTAATCTTTCAAAGGCTTTTTTCTTACGTTCCATGTTTTGATTTTTCAAGTCTTGCGACAAAAAGAGAAGCGAAAGACAAAAGTAGGATAAAATAGGCAACTAAAAAGGTAAAAAAGTGTTTTAGATGGATACATTGTTTGCTTACGCAAAAATCAAGAAAATGGCTTTTTTATATATTCTGTTGATTATCACGGTGACTATCGGGCTTTCCTTTGTACTGCTCAACATCCGTCATATCGTAACAGGACAACAATTTCGGGGTACTTGTGCTTCTTCCAGCCCATTTCTCAAGGACCAGCTGGGTGACTGTAGTTGTGGCTCAGAAGAAAAAGCCAAATGCGAGAAACCCGTCCACAACGACGAACGTGCCAATGACTTTGAGTACGAAGAAATTGCCTAAAAAACTTCACCTTCCCACCAAAACAATCTACGATGAAAAAGAAACTAATCATTGCCCTATTTGCTTTTGTGTCTATGTTTATGTTTACCGGATGCATAGACTTCCTAGAAGAAATCACCTATCACCGCAACGGCACCGGTACTTATCAGTTTAGTGTTGACATGAGTGCCATGAAAACGATGTTGGGCGGTTTGGGTGGTGGATCAAATTCAGAAGAAGCTGCGCAAAAAGACCCATCAGCAGGTATCAAAGAGAGTTTTGATGACTTAGAAAAGAAGTTGAAAAATGTACCGGGAATCTCCCATTTTACGACAATCAACGATACATCAAAATTTGTTTTTGGCTTTTCCTTTGACTTTCAAGACTTGGCTGCTCTCGACAAGGCGATGCACGAACAAACAGAGAAAATAGACGCTGCCACACATTTATTTTCAGGTAAAAAGCGTCTTTTCAAGCGTTTTAACAAAGGCGGGATGGCCGATTTACTCAAAAAAGACTTAGCCGGCGGAGAAGAAGATGAGAATATGGAAATGGTCAAATCTATGTTTGGCGATATGAAGATTAAGACTGTATACCATTTCGACCGCAAGGTAAAATCATCTTCCAACCCTAACTCACTAATTTCTTCGGACAAAAAGACTGTCACCCTAAATTACTATTTCTTCAAGCCCGAGCTAAATAAAGGTGATGAAGGTATCGGCACGACTGTCAAGCTGAGATGGTGGTAGTGTAGGACGTATGAAGTACTTATTTCACTTGATTTTCGGTAGTGTGGCATGGCCGCATATTGGTTTAACGGTTGGAATAAGTCTTGACTCCGCGGATGTGACTAAAGGTAAATAGTTAAGAATCAATGGTTTATAAAAAATGATTTTTGAAAGAATACGATTTGACTTTAGCTCCCAATAGTCAACTTCTCCTAAGCTAGCATGGCACGACAGCTCCCAAACCCCAATAAATACGGGGTTTTCTGAGTGACAAGAAATGAGATATTTCACTTGAAGTACTTTTTTTCCAATTAGATTGTTATCTTTGTGCCCCCTGTACTGTTACTGGGATTTTGTCCAATTAAACATACAAGTTCACATGAGAAAGTTCTTTTTCCTATTGGTAGCTATTAGCCTTTTTGCTCAATGTAAAAGTGACACTACAAAGCCCCCGCACAAAGCCAAAACAGATGGCAAAGCTTCAGCTTCTGTCAAGTACTTAGACACATTAATTTTACCTGGAGAAACCCATTTTAAAAGCTTACGACAAGTAACTTTTGGTGGTGACAATGCCGAAGCCTATTGGAGTTTTGATGATTCCAAGTTAGTTTTTCAAGCTCGCAATCCTGATTGGAATGCTCCTTGTGACCAAATCTATATTACAGGTGTGGACGATATTTGGCCGAAAGGCAAAGTCCCCCAACTAGTCTCTACAGGTAAAGGGCGAACTACTTGTTCTTATTTTTTGCCGGGAGATACCACAATACTTTATGCATCCACACATTTGGAAGACGACGCTTGCCCACCTGTGCCAGCCAAGAGAGCTGACCACAAATACGTTTGGCCAATTTATAAGTCATTTGATATTTTTGTGGCGGACCTAAAAGGCAATATCAAAAAGCAATTGACTCATGAGCCGGGTTATGATGCCGAAGCCACCGTTTCTCCGAAAGGAGACAAAATCGTATTTACGTCGATGCGTACCGGTGACTTGGAGTTATTTACAATGGATATTGACGGTAGTCATGTCAAGCAAGTCACCAATCAACTGGGTTATGATGGTGGTGCTTTTTTCTCTCCAGACGGAACCAAGCTAATTTTTCGTTCTTCCCGACCAAAAACACCGGAAGACATCAAAGAATACAAGGATTTATTGAAAGAAGGCTTAGTGATGCCCACGCAAATGGAATTGTACATCTGCAATGTCGATGGCAGCGACTTGCGTCGAATTACGAATCTTGGCAAAGCGAATTGGGCGCCATTTTTCCACCCTTCCGGTAAAAAAATAATCTTTGCTTCTAACCACGAATACGAAAGAGGATTCCCTTTTAATCTCTACATGATAAATACTGATGGCACGGGTCTAGAAAAAATCACGGCCAGTGGTATGTTTGATGCTTTCCCTGTCTTTTCTAATGATGGTAAATACTTAGTATTTTCTTCTAATAGAAACAATGGTGGTGGCCATGACACCAACTTCTTTATTGCCGAATGGCAAGATTAAATTGAAAACATGAAAGGAATCACCCCGCAAACCATTCTCATCGTCATTAGTGGCTATTTTATGCTACTACTTGCTATCTCTTGGTGGACATCCAGAAAAGCCACAAATGCCACTTTTTTTAAGGCTGACAACAAATCGCCATGGTATTTGGTAGCCTTTGGTATGATTGGAGCAAGCCTTTCCGGTGTGACTTTTATTTCTATTCCGGGTATTGTGGGGGCGACACCTGAAGTCATGAAAATGTTGACTGGCGAAGAGACGCTCAAAGCCAACATCTACTTTTCTTACATGCAGGTGGTAATGGGTTATTTGCTTGGATATGCAGTCATTGCAATGGTTTTGCTACCGTTGTATTATAAGATGAACCTAACATCTATCTATGAGTATTTGGGGAGTCGATTTGGCTTTTATTCTCAGAAAGCCGGCTCTGCTTATTTTTTGATTTCTCGCATAATTGGTGCGGCTTTTCGTATTTTCTTGGTGGCCATTGTCTTACAAAAATTTATGATGGACCCTTTTGGTATTCCTTTTTGGGCCACCATCTTGATTATGGTAGGCCTGATATGGGCGTACACCCACAAAGGTGGCATCAAGACGATTATATATACGGATACTTTGCAGACTTTATTTATGCTGATTGCTGTCATAGCGACAGTGGCCTATATTGGCTCGACAATGAATCAATCTTTTACAGAAGTGCTCACCACCGTCAGACATAGCGAATATGCCAAAGTCTTTTTCTTTGACAATCCTTCAACAGATCCTAATTTCTTCTTTAAGCAGTTTTTTAGTGGTGCTTTAATGGCGATTGTCATGACCGGACTCGACCAAGACATGATGCAAAAGAACTTGACCTGTAAGTCACTCAAAGCTGCCCAATTGAACATGGGTTCATTTGCCTTTGTACTCTTTTTTGTGAATGCGCTTTTCTTGGCTTTAGGTGCATTGCTCTACATGTATGCTGCTAATATCGGCTTGGCACTGCCCAAACAAACCGACCAATTGTACCCGTTATTGGCCTTGAAGCATTTCCCCACTTATATTTCTATTATTTTCTTGATAGGCTTTGTAGCTGCAGCATTTTCTAGTGCAGACTCCGCGCTGACATCACTGACAACATCTTTCAGTACTGACTTTTTAGGTATTAGCGCAGACCCCGAAAAAGCACGCCCCAACGATAAGAGAAAGCGGATAATAACACACATCGCCTTTTCATTGATTGTCATGGTATTGGTCATTGTCGCCAATGAATACAAAGGAGATGCCGTCATCAACAAGTTATTCAAATTTGCAGGCTACACTTATGGGCCGTTGTTGGGTATGTTTTCTTTTGGGATGCTGACAACCCGAAAGGTTAAGGACAATCTCGTTATCCCTGTAACATTGGGTGCAGCTGTCTTAGCAGTTATTTTGGATCTTAATTCTGCTCGACTATTTAATGGGTTTACTTTTGGTTTCTTTATCCTTGCGGTAAATGGATTGCTGACCTTTGGAGCACTATGGCTGATTTCTGATGATGATGAAAGTTTTGGGGTGGAGGAGCTAAACTAAGAAAGCCCAATACAAAAAGAAAAAAGACTGCTATCGAATTTATGTACAATCATTGCATCTAATTAGATAGAAACTTTAACCTATGCTTTTAAAAATGGCGATCAATGGAGTTCGAACGAAATTAGAAAACAAGTTCGTCCCACATTCCTTGGAAGAAATTGAAAATGAAGTTCGCATACTACATCAGAATGGATGTAAGGTTTTTCATATTCATTGTTATGATGAAACAGGGAAAGAAAGTTTAAAACCCAAGGATGTTAAGCACTTGGTTTCCACAGTAAAAAATATTTCTTCAAAAATCCAAATTGGGATTAGTTCAGGTGACTGGATAGAACCCAATTTCGAAAAAAGAAAAAAGAACATAGAAGATTGGGACGTCCTACCCGATTTTATATCCTTAAACATCATTGAAGAAAACTCAATAGAAATAGCCAATTTATTAATTTCAAAAGGTATTCTTATAGAAGCAGGATTGGATGAAATAAAAGCAGCTGAAATATTTGTCAGCAGCCATATAGCCCATGCCTGCTGTAGGGTATTGATTGAACCCGAAGAAGAGAATTTTGATTTAGCCCTAAAAACCATCAGTGAAATAGAGAAAATCCTTGACAAGAATCAAATTAAGCTAAAAAGGCTTTTACACGGATTTAACGGCGTTTCTTGGAATATTTTAAGAGAAGCAAAAAATAGAGGCTATGATAGCCGGGTTGGTATGGAAGATACTATTTATCTAGAAAATGGGCAGAAAGTAAGCAGTAATTTAGACATCCTAAAAGCTGCCCAAAAAATAGTTGTAAATAATTAATAATCAAGCACTTACACCTACCACTATCTTAGCTTTTGCAAGACTCTTATATAACAATTATCGCACTAAATCACTCGAAGTATTTAGCGTAATCATTTAATTGGAAGTATTTTTTATTTCCAGTAAGACGACATTCTCGATGTGGTGTGTATGCGGAAACATATCAACTGCACGTGACCGGATTAGCTCATATTTTTCTCCCAATAACGCTAAGTCTCTTGCTTGTGTGGCCGGGTTACAGCTAACATAAACCAACTTCGGAGCTGCCAATTCAAGTAAGAAAGCCACGACTTTGGGGTGCATTCCCGCTCTCGGTGGATCCGTGATAAGCACGTCCGGCTTTCCATGCTTCTGAGCAAATTCTTCTGTCAACACATCTTTTACATCGCCGGCATAAAAAGTCACATTTTCAATATCATTGGCTTTTGCATTCTCACGCGCATCGGCAATGGCCGGTTCTACTTCTTCGATGCCGACAACTTGCTTGCACCGGTCAGCCAAAAATAAGGCAATGCTGCCCGTTCCTGTATAAAGGTCGTAGACATTTTCATTTCCTGTCAAGCCCGCAAAATCCTTGGCGATTGTGTATAGATTATCCCCTTGTCTTGTATTGGTCTGAAAGAAAGATTTGGGGCCGACTTTGTAGGTTAGCTCACCGAGTTTTTCTTGAACAAACCCCTTCCCGGAGTATGTAATCATCTCTAAATCAAAGAGATAGTCATTTACTTTCTCATTGATGGTATAGACAACCGTCGTCAACAATGGGAAGGCTTCGATGATGGCATCTAGCAATTTTTCCCGCAAGGGAGCATCATCAGAACCAAATCCCATGATTAGCATGGTCTCCCCTAGCTCGGAAGTTCTCACCACCATTTGGCGCAAAAAACCAGTGTGCTCACGGGCATCGTAAAAGGTTAATTTTTGCCGTAAGGCGATCTCCTTTATGGTATTGCGCAAAGCATTAGATAGGCCACCTTGTAAGTAGCAATGTTGGATATCAATCAACTTATCATAAGCACCTGCTTTATGAAAACCGAGTACATTTTCCTTATTGGTGACTTGGGCTGTTAGCTCTGCCGATGTCAGCCAGCGCTTTGTACTAAAAGAAAACTCAAGCTTATTGCGGTAATAAAATATCTCTTCACAACCCAAGATAGGCTCCATGACCGAAGTATTAACTTTGGCAATTCGCTGCAAAGCATTTTGAACGACCAATTGCTTATGGTGAAGCTGAGCGGCATAATCCATGTGCTGCCATTTGCAACCACCACAGAGTGTAAAATGGTCACACTTTGGCTCCACTCTGTCTTTCGAAAAATGATGATAGGCGACTACATTTCCTTGATAGACTCCTTTTCGCTTACGCCAAACTAAGACGTCTGCCACATCGCCGGGCACAGGTCCTTCGACAAATGTCACAACACCTTGATCATCTCTCCCAACTACTTTTCCTTTATCTGCGATGCCCGAAAACTGCACGTTAGACAATATCTTCTGCTTCTTTTTTCTGCCCATTTTTATCTTGTTAACACGATATAATCGCGAATGAGTGTTTTAATAAACTTCCTTTTATCCTTAGGTAAGCTCTTCACTTCCAATCTGTTAGCTAATTTTTTAACTAATATCCCGAAAGCATCGGTGTGTGCTTTATTGTGGTATTTTTCGTATCGTTCCAGCGTCTCTTTTACTTGCAGAATATCCTTTTCCGTAAATTGGATGACATTGGGATAAGTCGGTTCATAATCATCAGATGATTTTATCTTGACAATATCTTCAAGTCGAAAAGGCTTCGGCGGGCTGCTTTTAATAACGACCGTATTAGCGGCCATATCCCCCAGTCGCTGCCAGCGTCGTGACGTGGCAATCGCCAAAATACCAAATATGCCAAACGAGAAAACATAATCAATCACCAAAACAAAAGCCCGGATAATGGCTTCTCGAAGTCCCGCTTTCTGACCATCAGTCCGCACGACTCGAATGCCTAAGGCCGTCTTGCCAAGGCTCTGCCCATTGGCAAAATATTCACTTAGTGTATGGTAGGTAACCAAAATGGCTAAGGGCATCAAAAATAAAAACAAATAACCAAAGCTGTCAATTTTAAATAGCTGAAACGTCTCGACACCTAAAGAAACAGTTATCCACGAAATAATCAAAACGAGAACCGAATCGATTATCCCGGCAATAATCCGTTCAAAAAGTGTGGCCACCGGATATTCGATGACTACATTCTGCGTTGTCCGAAGTGCCAGTTGCTTCATTTAAAGGGTTCTATTTTGACGAAAAAAGGCTAATTGCTTGTTCAGCGCCTAAATTATTAGCAAATTTACACTTCTTTTATTGACAAATCACAAAAACGGAGATAAATCCTAGCAAAATAAATCGAAGACATCACCTAATTAGATATGAAAGAGACTAATTTCATTAAGCAAAATCATGAAAAGTGGGAACGGCTTGAGAAGGCCATCACCAACCCCAACGAGAAGGCAGATGAGCTGAGTGATTTGTTTATTCAGGTGACGGATGATCTTTCGTATTCACGGACTTTTTACCCTAACCGTTCTATTCGTGCCTATCTCAATTGGCTTTCGCAAAGGTTATTTTTTAAGATTTATCGAGCCAAGAAGCTCAAGAAAAATGCTTTTGCCCATTTTTGGACAGAAGAGCTTCCACAAATCATGTATGAATCTAGGTGGGAAGTGCTATTGGCATTTCTAGTTTTTGTGGTTTCTGTACTCATTGGGGCTTTGTCTCAAGCCATGGATCCTGAGTTTGCCAACACGATACTAGGCCCAGACTATGTGGACCAAACCATTCACAACATCGAAAAAGGAGACCCCATGGCCATCTATAAATCGAGTGGTCCGGTAGGGATGAGCCTAGGCATCATTGCCAACAATTTATACGTAGCATTACGAGCATTTATGCTAGGTGTTTTTGCTTCGATTGGCTCTATTGGATCGTTGATTTCGAATGGGGTGATGGTGGGTGTATTTCAATATTTCTTTTATGAACACAGGGTCTTTGGCGAGTCATTTTTAGGTATTTGGACACATGGTGCATTAGAAATTTCAGCGATTATTTTGGCTGGTGCTGCCGGTATTGTCATGGGCAAGGGCTTATTATTTCCCGGCACTTATCATCGACTTAAAGCTTTTCAGATAACGGCACAGCGGGGCTTAAAAATATATTTGGGGATTGCCCCAATCATTGTGATAGCCGGTCTGATAGAAGGTTTTATCACTCGGCTAACCAATACGCCGGACATCATCCGATTGCTATTTATTTTGGGCTGTTTTGGGTTTATGATTGGTTATTTTGTGATTTATCCAATTGTCAAGCACCGTCGCGGTTTTACTGCAAAGATACCCGAACCTTTTTTGCAACCCGACAACGATGCGCCTATCAACTTTAATCCGATCAAGAAATCAGGTACAATCTTCATGGAAGTACTTATTTTATTCCGAAGACACGCCGGAATCATTGTCCGTTTTTCTGCTATGCTATCTGCTATTTTTGTGGCGATTTTATTCCTGTCAAATGGCAGTATGCAAGATATCTTTTTCTTCCGAAAATATTTCTGGTCAGCTATTACTTCTTTACAACAGTTTTTAAACTTTGACCACCTTTTCCCCTATCTGAATGGGGCCGCCTTTGCCGGTATTGCATGGAAAGCCAACCGAATTATTGCGAAAGAACGCCACCAACCATCGGCTCCTTTACTTAAGAGCTTACCCTTGTGGTTATTAGGCATCCTCCCGGCCATGGCATTTCAGTATGCGCTAGTTCTTGCCGGTTCATTTGGGTTGACTTTATTAGTACTTCCCGTCATCATTCCCATTATTCTATCCATCGCTATCGGTATATACTACACAAAACCCAACCCTTTTGCAGCCTTTATCAAAGGTCCCCGACTTGTGTTTAAGCACTTAGATGTAGAGATTATGGTAAATCTCATTCTAATACCCTTGAGCTTTTTGATTATTTCCTTGGCATCATCATCGGTATTATATTCATTGATTTATCTATTTGGGATGAGTTTTCAAAATGGCACAGAATGGTTTAATAGCTTAGTGCCAATTCTATTTGCTTTCCTTACGGAATTTTTAATATTAAGCACCTTATTTGGTTTTATTTTTGGGGCTACCCTAACTTGGTTTTCTGCCAAAGAAATCACCGAAGCCAATCACTTGCGCAAAGCCATTGACAACATTGGCACCGAACAACGAATAAAAGGAATGCTTCGCGAATGATGCCTACCAAATATATCGTCCTATTACTACTCGCTGGATGGGGTCTTTTCTCTCCCCAAATCGTTTTGTCGCAAGACAATACCACTGAGCCCATAGAAGGCAAAACACCTTTTTTCAACGACACCGAAGAAGAATCAAAATATTACAAAAGAGAATTATTAAAGGAAAAGGAATGGAATCAAAATCCGGACCAGAGCTATCTCCAAGAAGACCTTCAAAGTCGAAATCGAGCAAAGAATACTTGGAAGAAAAATCGGGACAAACTCCACTATGCACAAAAGCTAAAACCCGAAGAAGAAAAGAAAAAAGAAGAGACGGAATCAACTGATGAAACGAATAGCTTTACGGCAGAAGGCTGGGGTCCATACATCCGGTGGATACTAATCGGCTTAGGCGTGCTGCTTCTTGTTGGGTTTATTTATTTCTTAGCTCGGGGAGGGAGTTTCCGTCAGGGCAAGAAGATACATGTAGACATCAGCGAAAAAAAGATAGATTGGATTGAAGAAAATTTGCCGGAAGCAGATGTTAAATCCCCCTTGGAAGCAGCCATAAATTCAGGGCAATATCGTAAAGCTATACGCCTTTATTTCCTGCTGATCGTGCAGCGGCTCGGCCAAAGTGGTGAAATAAAATGGCAGAAAGAAAAAACCAACCGAGCCTACATCTTAGAAACCTATAACAAGAATTTTCATGATGATTTTCGCTCGTGTGTCCGGGTCTATGAGCGCGTGTGGTATGGCGAACGTGATGTCAATGAAGATGAATTCTGGAAAATAGAACCAACGTTTAAACAATTGGCGGCCCAATTTACCAACCTAATAGAGACAGATGAGACAGAATAGGTTAGGAATGATTATTGGGCTAATAATTGTTATCGGAATTACTATTTTTCTGATTTTCAAGTATAAAAATTCTCAAAACTATTCCTGGCGCGAATGGTATATCGAAGACAAAAAAGATCCCTACACCTTATTTTTGGCAGCAGAAATTCTTAAGGATTATTATCCGAGCAAGGATTTTTACCAAGTCACAAGAGGCTTTAAAACTAGCTTAAAACAACACAAACAGGCCAAAGGCAATTACATCTTTTTCGGTGAACAGTACTATATCACTGAAGAAGCGACAGATACGTTGTTGGGTTTTATTGCCAAAGGTAACACGGCACTCATTGCCACCAAAAAAATACCTTACCGCCTAATCTTTCGATTGTTTGACAAATCTAATTTTTGCGAAAGCATGGATTACGAGGACGAGCCTATCCTAATGGATTCTTCCGTCACCATGAATCTATTGCACCCCAACCTAAAACTGCCCAAGAGTCTTCGTTTGAACTTTATGAACCGCTATGAGTCCGAGCAAAAACATTGGACATTTATCTCTTCCAAGTATGTATGCCCTGACGGATTGCATCCTGCCGGCTTGCTTAATGACAAATACATCAACTTTGGGTATTTCCCTTACGGGAAAGGGCGTATTTATTTCCATACCAACCCAATTGTTTTTACGAATTACTATCTCATGCGCCCCAACGGTAAGGCTTATTTTGATGCGGTGATGGCCCATTTTCCGTCAGAAAATATTTACTATGATATAGCGGCAAGATCACCTATATTTGACAACCTTCCCCGACAAAATCACAATGCAAGGATGGGTCAAAAAGGGCCCCTTTCCTACATTCTTTCTCAGCCGGAATTAGCCGCAGCTTGGTATCTACTGTTGACAATGGGTTTGTTATTTTTAATATTCAGGAGTAAGCGAAAGCAGCGCATCATTCCTATTATCGACCAAAATAAAAATACTTCCCTAATATTTATTCAGAATATTTCTAATCTCTATTTTCAGCAAGGCGACAATAGAGCTTTGAGTTTTCAAAAATTCATCTATTTTCAAGAATTTATTCGCACAAAATATGGCATGAATTTTAAAAACAAAAACGATACTTTTAGTCATTTGCTTGCGCAAAAATCCGGCATTGACGAGCAAAAAATTAAAGAAATTTTGGTGCTTCATGAAAGCATCGCTGCCAGCACTTTTTTGAGTGAAGCCACCTTTTCAAAGTTTCACTTAGCCATTAATCACTTTTACAAAACCTGTAAATAATTTTCAATTATGGACGATATTAATGACTTACACAACGAATTGGAGCAACCAAGAGATGATGGGCAGCTTCAAGGAGTAGAGACCACCCCACAAGACTTTACGGCTTCGTTTACGCAAAACACAAATGTTGATCTAGGTCCTGTCTTGCAACTTACTCAAAGCATCCACCAAGAACTAAGCAAGGTAATTATTGGTCAAAAAGAAACCATCGACCTATTAGTTGTGGCCATCTTATCAGATGGACATGTCTTACTAGAAGGTGTTCCCGGCATTGCTAAGACACTGATAGCCAAGCTATTAGCCAAGACACTAGATATTAAATTTTCAAGAATCCAGTTTACACCGGACTTGATGCCTACGGATGTTGTCGGTACCAATGTTTTTAATATGAAGACGGCAGAATTCAATTTTATGCCCGGGCCTATATTCGGTAATATTATCTTAGTGGATGAAATCAACCGTTCGCCGGCCAAGACGCAGGCGGCCATGTTTGAGGTCATGGAGGAGAAGCAGGTGACCATTGATGGGGTTACTTACCCGATGGAGTTGCCTTTCTTTGTGATGGCCACCCAAAACCCAATTGAGCAAGAAGGTACTTACAAACTACCAGAAGCGCAACTGGACAGGTTTTTATTTAAGATTGTGATGAAATACCCTTCGTTATCAGAGGAGAAAGAAATTTTAGGTCGCTTTCAAAACAACTATTTCGAAGACCCCAGTACGACCATTGACGCTGTCTGCTCCAAAGAAGAATTGGCGACTAGCCGCCAACTGGTAGAGCAAGTACTAATCCAAGAAAACCTACTGGACTACATTGCCGAGATCGTACACAACACACGGACCAACGGAGACCTTTTTTTAGGAGCTTCTCCCCGTGCATCACTAGGACTCTTGGCCGCATCAAAGGCCTATGCAGCGATTAATGGTCGAGACTTTGTGACACCAGACGATATTCAGGCAGTAGCCTACCCTATTCTCAATCACCGGATTATTCTCAATCCGGACAGAGAAATGGAGGGCTACGAGACCAAAGATGTCATTGACTCCATTTTGCACCAAATTGAAGTCCCCCGCTAAAAACCAATTTGATGCGAGCAATATATTTAAGTGATCGGTTTTTTATGGCTTTGGGCATGCTCATCGTACTTTTTACGTTGGCTTATTCGCTCAATTTTCTATTTTATATCGCCATTGGTCTATCCTTTTTTGTCCTCCTTGTCACGATTGCCGAAATATATTTTGTTTTTCGCCAAAAGAACCCTTTAGAAGGCAAACGGTATACACCCAATGTACTTTCCCTTAGTGATGCCAACACCATCAAACTAGCCATTCATAATAATACCAACCAAAGTTTTCGCCTTCAAGTGATAGATGAATTGCCTCCGGAGTTAGATGTTCGAGATTTTTCTTTTGACACGGAGATTCATGGTCAGGAGCATATTGAACACAAGTATTCAGTCCAGCCATTCACGCGCGGGAAATACAATTTTGGGCACACCAACTGCTTTATCTCCACGCTTTTTCATCTCGTCCAGCGCAAAATACCCATTGCTAAGCCACAGACAGTACCGGTCTATCCGTCGATCATTCAGATGAAAGAGCTAGAACTCAAGACATTGGCTAGCATAGCAATCAACCCCGGTATCAAGAAATTACGTCGAATTGGGCACAGCTATGAATTTGAGCAAATCAAAAATTACCAACGTGGTGATGACATTAGAAGCATCAACTGGAAAGCAAGTTCCAAGCGAAATGAGTTGATGATTAATCAATACGAAGATGAACGCTCCCAACAAATCTACTGCATCATCGATAAAAGTCGAGCAATGCGCATGCCATTTGGAGGGCTGACATTGATGGATTATGCCATTAATACGAGCTTGGCACTCTCCAATATTATCCTCAAGAAACACGACAAGCCGGGGCTCATCACTTTTTCTGACAAACTAGGCTCTCTCGTTCCGGCGGCACATCACAACCGCCAATTGCAAAGGATTCTAAACGCACTCTACGGGGAAAAAGAACGCCAATTAGAAGCAAATTATGAATTATTGCACTATGCAACTCGAAAGCTCATCAATGGCCGGAGCATGATTCTATTGTTCACTAATTTTGAGAGTAAATTTGCCTTGGATCGCGTACTGGCCACCTTACGAAAAGTCAATAAAAATCATTTACTAGTAGTGGTTTTGTTTATCAATACGGAGATTGAATCATTCGCCAAAAAAGATCCCGAAACCACTGAGGACTTATATCGCCAGACGACTGCAGAGAAGTTTCTATACGAAAAGAAAAGGATGTCTAACCGACTTCGTCAGTACGGCATACAGACTATTTTGACACGCCCGGAAGACCTATCGATCAACTCCATCAATAAGTACTTAGAGCTAAAGTCAAAAGGGATGATTTAAGGTTTTGTAGAACAAAATCGAAAAAAAACTATTTAAGTAGGGTATCAACCACCAAAAATGTATTTAGTAAAGACACCTTCTCTTGCGAAAAAGATTTTTTGCGACTACGTTTGGGATATCCCTACGGACGAAAAAGTACTTTACTTTACGTTTGATGATGGCCCCATACCCGATGTTACGTCTATGGTTTTGGATATTCTCAAGGCATATTCGGCATCATCAACCTTCTTTTGTGTCGGTGAGAATGTAGAAAAACACCCATCCATTTTTCAGCGAATACTCGACGAAGGACATGCGGTAGGCAATCACACACATAACCATCTCAACGGCTGGAAGACACCTTCAGACATCTACTTAGATAATATAAAAAAATGTGCTCAAGTTATTGATTCTAAGCTTTTTAGGCCTCCTTACGGAAAAATCACTAAAGAGCAAGCACATGCACTCAAAGGAAAATACAACATCATCATGTGGGATATTCTGTGTGGCGATTTTGACAGCAAGGTCTCCCCGCACAATTGTTTTGAGCGTATGAAAAAGCATGCCACTGCTGGATCTATCATCGTCCTTCATGATAGTATCAAGACTAAAAAGTGCGTCCAAGAAGCCCTCCCGCAGACATTAGATTTCTTTTTAGAAAAAGGATATCGGTTTGATAAAATTCCGGAGACTTATTGCTGAAAAATCTCCAAAAATTGTTTGGACTGTTCTGGATAAATTTTGCGAAAGCGCTCCTTATCAGAAAGGTACAATACGGCAGCAACCGTACTCATATCATATTCTATTAGACCTATAGATGCTTGAACAAGCTGCAAAGGAGTCTCCATTTTTTGAGCAAAAACCACCCATTCTTGTAATGGAAAAATAGGGAATTGTACTTTTTTAGCATGCTTGAAAGCTGCGACCCATTCATACAAAACAATATTAAAAATATTTCCAACCCCTTTAAACTGGTTGATGACTGGTGCCGCAGCAAAAATCAATACACCATCTTCATGCTCTACTTCTGAGTGATGCAATTTTTGATGCGTTGGACTAGGAAAAGGGTGCGGGTAAGTCACAATACGCTCATGTGACTCCATTAAATAATCTTCCAATCCGAAGGTCATTTTTACGGCTTCAGATACAATCATCACTTTTAGAGGCCCCGGCACTTGGCTACCGACTTTGGGAATAAACTCCTTAGCCATCAAATAATAGGTAACACGTTGTAAAAACTTGTCCTTGTCAGGTCCATTTAATTTTTGAAAATACGTAGAATATTGTTTGAGTAACTTGACTACTTCCGGATTAGTTTTTGGCGGGTGTTTTTGGGCCCACCACCAATCAATTTGTGGTGCCATCAGATAGACAATAGCCACTAAAATAAAAAAAGGCATAATATAAACACTATACCCTTTGTCCACTGAAACCGCCAAAATAAGGAAAATAGCTATTGGGATAGCCAAAACTCCGCCTAATAGTTTTGAAAATTGCATATCAAAAAATTTTTTTTCTGTAAAAAGCTTTTTTTTCTAAAATTAACCGTTATCTTTGCATCCGCTTTGAGAGCAAAGCAATGGTACCTTAGCTCAGTTGGTAGAGCACAGGACTGAAAATCCTGGTGTCCCCAGTTCAAGCCTGGGAGGTACCACCCAAAGGGAGCAATCGCAAGATTGCTCCCTTTTTTTGTGGTTATTCAATCACTGTAACTTTCATCATGTTGGTTTTGAGTTTTTTGGATATAGGCATGCTGCTGGTATTTACGATGACATCTCCACGTTTTACATATTTTTCCGTTTTTAGTATTTCCGCAAGGTCTTCAATCGTCTCGTCAGTAGATGAAAAGTTGTCATAATAAAAGCATTTTACCCCCCAACACAAACTCAAGGCACCCAGCAAAGACTCTTCGCTAGAGAAGATAAAGATGCGACCATTGGGCCTAAAACTAGACACCTTAAAAGCCGTATATCCCGACACCGTAATACCTGCGACACCGACCGCACCAATCTCGTTGGCTGTAAGAGCCGCATTAAAACAAACTACATCGGAGAAAAACAGAGATGATTTTACAATCGGCTTAGGTCGATACCCTCTGTAGCCGGAAGAACGCTCTGTCTCATAAATAATCCGATTCATATACTTAATAACATCCACCGGAAATCTTCCTACTGCCGTCTCCCCACTCAACATGAGGGCATCAGCCCCATCCAAGACCGCATTGGCTACGTCTGTAATTTCGGCACGGGTCGGCGTGGGATTCACAATCATGGATTCCATCATTTGGGTAGCCACCACCACCGGGCGAGCCCACTGAATACAATGCTTGATTATTTTCTTTTGAACACCCGGCAGTTTTTCCAAAGGCAACTCCACCCCTAAGTCACCACGGGCAATCATTACGCCATTGGAAGCTTTAACGATTTTTTTGATTCGTTTGACTGCCTGTGGTTTTTCTATTTTTGCCATTAGCTTGGCTGGGTGATTGGCTTTATCTACATACTTACGCAATTCCATCATATCTTCTGGACGGCGTACAAAAGACAACGCAATCCAGTTAAACGGCTGTGTCAGAATAAACTTCAAATCTACCAAATCTTTTTTGGTCAAAGCCGGCAAAGTCACTTCGGTATCCGGTAGATTTACCCCCTTATTGGAAGTTAGCAAATCACCATGAATCACTTCTAACTTTACTTCATCCTTGCCATTGGTCTCTACGACCTTCAGCACCACTTTGCCATCATCCACCAACACTCGGTCTCCAGGATTGACATCCTTTGCAAACAAAGAATAGCTCATATAGATTTTTTCGGCTGTACCGACGCACTTGGTATTGGTAAAATTTAAAATCATTCCTTTTTTCAACACCAATCCATCACCTGCCATTTTTCCGACCCGCAACTTAGGCCCTTGCAAGTCCGCCAATAGACCGACATGCAAGTTATTTTCTTTATTAATACGGGTCACAAACTCCACAACCTTCAACTTGTCTTCATGGCTCCCATGCGAAAAATTCAGTCTAAATACATCCACGCCGGTTGCCACTAAAGATTTTAGCATCTTATAAGAGGAAGAAGCCGGCCCTACGGTTGCAATTATTTTCGCTTTTTGTTTTTCGTCAATTCTCATTTTCTTGTTATTTCTTTAAGCGAGCAAAGATACGGAGAATAAACGGAGAACTTATTATCAATACTTCGGTAAAAAGCCACAAATACCCGAATGCATTTTATTCGTGCATTCGTGGCTCTTATGCGTCTAGTTTGGCAACACGAAGTGACGCAGGATCAATAATCATCTTTTTATTTATTCAAACTTAGCCTTTTGAGCTAAACTTGCATTAAATTAAGAAACCATCGTATTCATTGAGCTTTTGAGTTTTTGAGTCTCCATAATTGTCCGAAGCATTGATTATGCATAATCCTTATAGTCACTAGCGACAAAATGGGGTCCCGGGCTCTGATAATTGGCTCTGAGCTTGCGCAAAAACAAGAAAAAACTTCTTTTTTTTAGTTTTTTAATAGCTCCCAAACGCCCTAAAAGTGCCCTTATCCTTTGATTAGCAGCCACTTACCCCCTATTGTTAACAAAACACTAAATAAAAATATGTCGAAACCTTTGGAGAAAACGCATGTTTAATGTTTCTTTGCACCAGAATTTAATCACAAAATTTAGAATAAGATGTCTAACATTGCTGAAAAAGTACGCGCTATCATCATTGACCGTTTAGGAGTTGATGAAGCTGACGTAACAACAGAAGCCAATTTCATAAACGATTTGGGAGCTGATTCGCTTGACACTGTCGAGCTTATTATGGAATTAGAAAAGGAATTTGATATTTCCATTCCTGATGAAGAAGCTGAAAAAATCCAAACTGTAGGAGAAGCCGTCTCTTACGTGGAGAAGAATACTTAAGTATTTTTCCCCTAAGCTAAAAGCAGCGGACAGTTTTCTGTCCGCTGCTTTTTTGTGTATCAAGTCAATTCTAATTGCAACTACCAGATAGAAAGTAAAAGGAAACCCGTTTTTTTCTTGTTATAGCCAAAATAAATAGTATTTTTTGGCTATATTTTGCGTTTTCTACTGTACATTTGAGTCTAAAATACACTAGCATTAATGAAAAGAGTTGTAATTACAGGGTTAGGAGCCCTTACCCCAATAGGAAATAATGTAGAAACCTTTCACCAAGCTCTGCTAAAAGGAGTAAGTGGAAGTGCCCCTATTACACTTTTTGATGCGACTAATTTTCGCACCAAATTTGCGTGCGAAGTAAAGGACTTCAATGCCGACGAGTCTGTCGGGCGTAAGGAAGCCAGAAGAATGGATCGCTTTGCACAACTAGCCATGGCGGCTACTGCAGAAGCTATAGAAGACTCTAATATTGACCTCGAGAATATAGATTTAGATAGAGTTGGCGTTATTTGGGGCGCAGGTATTGGTGGACTGGGTACATTACAAGACAATATCTCAGCTTTTGCAACAGGTAATGGCACACCAAGATATAGCCCTTTTATGATTCCTAAGATGATTCCTGACATTGCTCCCGGACTCATTTCTATCAAATATGGATTCCGTGGACCCAATTATGCCACTGTTTCTGCTTGTGCCAGTGCGTCACACGCCATGGTCAATAGTATGGACTTAATACGCCTGGGCAAAGTAGATATGATGATTACCGGTGGGTCTGAAGCAGCTATTACAGAAACCGGCATTGGTGGTTTTAATGCCATGAAGGCCCTTTCGGAAAGAAATGACGACCCTAAAACAGCTTCTAGGCCTTTTGATGCTGACCGGGATGGGTTTGTACTTGGCGAAGGAGCGGGTGCATTAGTCTTTGAAGAATATGGCCATGCTCTCGCTCGTGGCGCCAAAATATATGCTGAAGTCATTGGTGGAGCTGCTACTGCTGATGCACACCACATTACGGCCCCCCACCCAGAAGGGCTTGGAGCACGTAATGTGATGAAAAATGCCGTTGCGGACGCTAAAATAGACCTTACAGACGTTGATTATATCAATGTACATGGCACATCGACTCCTTTGGGTGACATCGCTGAGACTAAAGCCATCAAAGAACTATTTGGTGCTCATGCTTACAACCTAAGTATTAGCTCCACAAAGTCTATGACCGGGCATTTGTTGGGCGCAGCAGGAGCCGTCGAAGGAATTGCTTGTATTTTGGCTATAAAACACGGTTTTATACCCCCATCTATCAATCATTTTACTGATGACGAAAATATTGACTCAAAACTAAAACTTACTTTCAATAAACCGGTATACCAAGAGATAAATATTGCCTTAAACAATACTTTTGGTTTTGGTGGACACAATGCATCCATTGTTTTTAAAAAAATATAGTTGACACCTTGTTGAGATTATTACATAAAATCTATAATTATTATTTCTCTAGCGAAAAACAATTGGCTAGAAGAATATACCAGCTATTGGGCTTTGTACCCACTAGGCTCAACCTCTTCAAGTTAGCTTTTTATCACAAATCTTCTCACAACCAAAACGCCAGCTCTTTACGCAATAACGAACGATTGGAGTTTTTGGGAGATGCCATGCTTAGCTCCATTGTTGCGGAATATTTATTTCTGAAGTACCCCGAAAGCGACGAAGGATTTATGACCAAGATGCGCTCCAAGATTGTCAAGAGAGATTCGCTCAACACCATCGGTGCAAAAATGGGCCTAGATGAACTACTCGAGCATTACAACGACACCAAAATATCACGGTCCATGCTTGGCAATGCATTCGAAGCACTCGCAGGAGCCATTTACTTTGAATTAGGCTACAAAAAAGGCCGCAAACTCATTATTAATAAAATCCTAAGACAATATTTGGATATCCATGAGCTAGAAACCTATGATGACAACTACAAAAGCCAATTGCTTGAGTGGTCACAAAAGAACTCTAGAGCCATTGAATTCAGAACCGTCTCCAAGTACAAGCTCCAAAAAAGAGATCGCTTTAAGATTGCTGTCATTGTCGATGGCAAAAAATATGGCGTCGCTGACGATTTTAACAAAAAAAGTGCAGAGCAACATGCCGCACAGTCAACACTCAAAATTCTTGGATTAGCCAAAGAAAAGCCTACAGCTCCCGCTGATAGCACACCAAAAGCCATTCGTAGCAGAATGAAATGGTAACCCCTTTCCTGACACAGAACTATGCCTAGAATAGACGACAAACGTGTGCAACTCATGCTGCAAGGCGCCAATGTCCTTAACCAATGGCTCTCAGACATCATGCGGCAAGGGATTGGCACTCTTAGCGTTTCGAATAATCAGCATTGGGAAAAAATGGCAGCCCTTCTAGTCGATTTCAAACTCGGGGGCATCGCTCGTAGAATTAGGAGGTTTTCGTCCATCATCAATGACCAACCCGATTGGTTTGATCAAATCCTTCAAGAAATTGGACAAATCTACCTCCTGTCAACGGGTCTTTCCAAAATAACTTCTTACCCGACCAACCTACAAGAAGAGCTGTTGAATCAAGCCGGCTATGCTTTCGCAAAAAAGAACATCCTTGAAACGCAGCCAATCAACCAAGCCATACTCCCGCTAGGTCATTCATTTGGGCGTGAAGAACAACTTCTTTTCCGCAAGGTCTGGTACTGGCTAGAACAATCCCAACACTTTGGGATGGAACTTGAATTTATCGTAGGCAAGAAAAGTCAATTTACGAAGGCACAGCCTATCGGGTTGACCAGCCTAGCAGATACCTACTTCTACCCTTCTATTCAGCCAAGTAGAGTGCTTTTGCAAAAAGTAATCGCTCAAAACACCAATATCATCCCACAATCCCTTGCTAATTTTGACGACATGCAAGCTAATTTTGCGCAAGCAGTCGGCCAAAACCCTTGGCTAGTGGACTTCCCATGTCTAATCCAAAATCTAGCTATTACACTCCATCGCAATGAGATTCTACTCACCGACCAACAGAAAAATATTCTTGAAATTAATTATTCCCCCACAACGGCTCAACTATTTTCTCTCTATGCCGGAAAAGAAACCATTGATATTTTTGGAACTTGGGACGGTCACCTACTAAAAGCCGTAAGCATTTTAAAGGATTACTTTGTAATTCCTATTGTGCCGTAAGCCCCCAGGGTTATCACAAACCAAACTAATCTGCCGGCGATTTTAGAGGCTGTGTGAGAATTAGTCTTAGGCAGCTCGAGAAAAAAGAAGTCAAGCTAGCAAAATATTTTAAAGCCATAAGTCCCATTAAAAAAAGGTGGTGGGTAACGCCAACATCACTTCGTACTTATCGAACTAGGCAGTTAAAACTGCCGTTACAATGAATCACAAGGTTTTTAGTTTTGTCCCTAGTTTACTCTTTAATTAAAGCCATTTTTTTAAAAGGATTTTTCATCCCAAACTCAAACGTGAGCACTAAATTGGGTGTAAATGGTAGCCCTTTTCGTTCTTTTATCATCACCCCAGGCTCTGCTAACCCCTGGTGAGCTTCTTGGGAAATCAATAGATCATAACGTCGGTTCAATACGTTTGTCTGATTCAACACATTCAATGCGGAGAAAGTCAGCGAGCCCGTCCCCCACTTGAAGGCTCTAGAATACATCAAGGATAAATCAAAACGACTATATGACGGAAGTCTATTTTGATTAAAAGCATCATAGTCGATAGAATAATTATAATTGCCAGGCCCTACAGAATCCCTTGTAACACCGGTCATCTCAGAATATGGAAGTCCGGATTTCCAAGTCCAACTGACGGTAGCCACCAAGCCCTTATAGCGATAGCCCTGCACAAAATTAACCTGCCGGTGATGATGATAAGCAGCCGCAATAGGGTCTTTGGGCCAAGGAAATTGATATTCAGCAGTTCCTTGAGACCAGCTCAAAATAGTGTAGGCTTTCTCCCCCCATTTCTGCAAGCCAAGCTCCACCCCCAGCGCATTCAAAGATCCGACAGAATTAGGGCTGACTACTTGAAAATCAAGAACTTGAGAAGGGATTCCATCCACCAACTTATCATAAACTTCCACACTCCCCTGCCAGCTATCTCGCCGATAAGAAGCACCTACAGAAAACTGAGACCCTTTCTGGACAGAAAATAAATTTTGGTTGGCCCCTTCAATGTCTTTCGACAAAACCCATATTTCATCAGTGCCAAACAAATCGTCGGGACGCAATAGTTGATTCATGGTCTGATAATAAAGGCCACCACTCATCTTAATTTTCAAATATTTAGAAGGGTTGGAAGTCGCCGTAAATCTAGGCTCCAACAACAAGCCCTTTTTTAGTAAGTTGTAGGTAGAGAGTCGGTTGCCCAAAAACAAATGAAACTTATCGCTCAATTCATGTCGATAATCTATAAACAAGCTATTCGTCAATCCAGTACTACTATCATAAAAACTATCTACAGGGATATCCCACACTTCATAATTATCAATCAAAGCTTTGATTTTTTTATGCTGATAGCCAAAGTTTATCCGAACATCATTTCGCTGCCATTGATTGTTTATCTGAAAAGAAAAGTCTTGAATACGATTGCGCTTTCGCTCAAAAATACTAATGGTATCTATGGCTTTGTTCGAGAAATGATATTTTTTGTCAAAGCCAGAATAAGAGTAGTTGATTGTCGAATAAAAATTAGGCTTCCAATCATGTTTCCAAGAAGCACTAAAGCCGATATTCGACACACCCAAAGAATCCTGCTCGTCGGAGCAAAGCTCATCCACACAACCGGCAAAACTATATTTCAACCTATCACCAAGCTTTAGTCCGGTCACTTCGATAAAATCTTCAGAAGTAGGCTGCCAAATTGCTTTCGCAAAAAAATCATAAAATGAACTACTTGGTTCTTCCACCATAACATTCTGAATAGAATCAGACAATACAGAATTGCTATCGACTCTAGTATTCTGAAAGATCTGATCAAATATGATATTATTAAGCTTACTTTTATCAAAGATTGATTTTCGATACCCGACCATTAGGGCCGCTTTATTCTTAGCAAAAGGCATCTCACCCGAAATTCCTGCAGATAAGACTCCGACTTTAGCCTTTAGGTTTATTTTTTTGGGGATGCTTTTTTTCCCACGAATATCAATGATACTGGCCATCCGTCCGCCATTTTGGGAGCTAAAACTACTTTTATTAAACTTGACTTGGCCAATTAAATCGGAGTTAAACGATGATATTTTTCCAAAAAGATGTCCGTAGTGATACAATGGAATATCATCGTACATCACTAAATTTTGGCCGGAAGTCCCCCCACGGACATTGAGTGAAGTCGCCGACTCATTAGAGCTATTTACACCAGGTAGTTGTTTGAGTATACCAAAAACATCTTTAGAGTCCAAGCCGCCGGCCCCTTCCATTTTGTCCGGTCTGATAATAGTCACATCAGGCTCGGATTCTGAGAGTTTTATTCCGGCGAACTGATTGTAATCTTCCCGAACAATAACCTGGGTGATGGCCAATTCTTTTGGGCGCAAAAAAATAGTTTTACAAGGTTGATCCAAGAAAAAAGACATCTCGAGTTCTTTTGGTTCGTAGCCAATAAAACTAGCAGAGAGTATATCCGAGCTCACAAAAGGGCCTTGCAATGTAAATTGTCCCAAAGAGTCTGTACTCAATCCTGCATTCATATTATATACAGAAATAGCGGCATGCCCCAATGGCAGCCCTTCCTTAGCATCGATAATTTGACCACAGATGGTCTTTGTATATTTTTCAAAAAAATCGGGTGGAACTCTTTTGATAATGATGTCCCTATCAATTCGTTGAAAGCCTAAATCAGAGTCTCGCAACAATTTAATCAAGTCCTTTTCTAGGCTTTTGTTAGAATACTGAAAATACTGGATTTTTTTTCCCTTTATCAAGTTGACATCATAAGAGAATGTCACGTTATAGTTTTTCTCTAAGGTCTCAAATAGATTGGTTAGAGAAATATTTCTGACAAAATGCTCTTGAGCACTCAGTGAAGAAAAGAAAAAAAGAAAAAACAAGGTGCTAGTAGACCGCAAGAAAGCGACTAGCAAATTACTTGATGGCAGAAATTTTAACCTTGTTATCATTTATTTTTTGGTAAGTCAAATTCATGGCTCCGGTGACAATGGCTAACGCTTTGTCGAGATTGTCATTTGGTACAACCCCTGTAAAGGTACGCTTCAAGTCCACACCCTCGATATCAATCTCTAAGATATACTGTCTTTGCATCTCATCAAAGACATCTAGCAAAGAATTTTCCAAAAATCTGGTCTGACCGGCTATCCAAGCAGGTTTTGCGGTATTTACATCCAGTTTTTTGACAATTTGCTGATTGACTTTAACACCTTGCCCTTTGGTGATGACATTTCGTACTTGCTGGCTTATGACTTCAACTTTTCCTTCAAAGCATTTGACCTGCAAAGTATTGCCCCGATCCTGTACATCAAACTGAGTACCTAAAACAGATGTTGCACCATGAGGGGATAAAACGGTAAATTTTTCACCTTTGGCCACTTTAAAGAAGGCTTCACCCGATAAATTGATAATTCTTTTGCGGCTCCAGTTCCATTTTGAGTAGCTCAAAGTAGACTGGGCATTTAAGGTAACCGACGACCCGTCCGGCAAAATGACCGATGCTGTTTGACCGATTCCCGCAGAGAAATGCTTTGGCACGACATACATCGAGTACCAAAATCCTACCCCAACAATCACGGCTATTGCCGCAGCAAAGCGCATCATTGTTGGTAGTAGTGATCTATGCTTGGTTTTGATAGTTTTTGGTTGATGGACAGTTTTTGGCGCAAGCTTATCCCAAGCGGCATCCAAGTCCATAGGAGGCAAAGACAAATTGGAGTAGATATCCAAAGCATCTTGTAGCTCTTGCACACCTTCGAGCTCAGCCATATACTGAGCTTCTTCTGGGGTGATGGTTCCTTCCACCCAGCGTGCAAATAATGTTTCGTATGTTGGTGTATTTTTCATAGACAATAAGGATACGTAGAGTCAAACAAATTCCCTACCAAATAATATCATATTTTTCGACCTATTTGTTTTTTAACGATTATCAAAGCTTTATGCATTCTTTTTTCCACTGCTTTGACGGAGACTCCGAGTCTTTCGGCAATCTCAGCATATTTCAATTTTTCTATTCGGCTCATCAAAAAGACGGTTCTGCTTGCTTCCGGAATATCACCGATTATTTTTTCCAAATAGGCTTTATACTCTTGTTCTTCAAGCTCAAACTGGGGTGTAATATGGTCGACTAAAGACCTTTTTTCTGCACGGTAAGTCAAAGCAACTTTTTGGTGTCTAAAATGGTCAATCACCTTATTTGATGCGATTTTGTACAAAAAACTTTTCACCGTAAGGTGGTTAGCATCAGCACACTTATTCCACAGAGTCACAAAGGTATCTTGGGAAATATCCTCTGCTAAAGCCATATCTCCACATTTGGAATAGACAAAATTTCTAATCGCCTCCGCATATTTCATAAAGATTGCTTTGTAAGCCTCCTCTTTGCACAAATTCTCGTGTTCCAAATTTTCCATAAACTCTTTAGTTGCCACAAAGATACTGCTTTCGCAAAATAAAACAAACTTCCTGTCTAACGTCTTTTTATTAAGTGTTAGCATATCACCAAAATCACTTCGTTTTATTATGGCCTAACCGACCTTAGGTTTTTGCCTTCCCCATTCTATTGTTTTAGCTCATCACAGGCAAGGAGATATTAAACTGAATAACCATATTTACTAAATCTCCAATATTTTTTTTTGCGCAAGCAAAAAAAGCCATAAACTACTACTAATCAATATATTACACTAATACCAACACTACCAAGCTAAGGGTAAATTGATAAAAAATATTTTTTTTTTGCTCGATGGTAGGGTTAAATTTACCAACATCGTATTAGGGGCATAGAAAAGGAAGGGATTCAGAAATAAATCTAGTGCCATAGAAATAAAGATGTAGTGCCCTCCAACAATGTGAGATAAGGGGTTACTGATATAAGGGAATCAGTGCCCCTTATTGTTTGCAACAAACAATCATTTCCTTATTTTTTTATTGGATTATAAAGCTATTTTGCATCTTGTATTAATTTAGACTAATTTTGCCTATCCTCGACTTACACTATTTCGAACAACAACACGGATAATCTACACACTATGAACCACCTCAAGCACATAGGCTTGTGTTTCTTTATTTGGCTCCCATTTTTTGCTTTTTCTCAAGTACCGTATACAGCCAATACACATACACAACCATATAACCATCCATTTGGCTATGGAGCCAATCTCGGTGTTTACCCGGGCTGGACAGACGAAAATTTAGCTGCACTTATAGCCGGAGACCCCCAAATGGGTATCGAAGGTGTCCACGGAAATGCCGTCCGACCAACCCTTCCAGAAAAATTTCTAGACCAATGGGGATATGATATCAGAGAAGAAACCTTTGACTATTATCGCCAAATAGGCATGGAAAACATCGTCGCTTTTGTGGGATTTCCGTCTGATGAGCATCAGGACACGACTCATTATTGCCCAGAGTACGCTTCCAATATGTTTCAAAACATGTACACCCCGATTTGGGATGATGGTGAAAATGGTACCCCGGTCAATGATACCAACTACTACGCTTTGTACCTCTACAAACTAACCCAAATGTATGGGGATAATATCGACATTTGGGAGATCACCAACGAACCCGACTTGACCGGATCGCCATCATCGTATCAAGGCCCTGAAGTCCCGGACAGTTGGTGGAATCGTGATCCAACACCTTGTGAATTAGCCATCAAAGCGCCCATCATGTACTATAACCGGATGCTCCGTATTAGCTATGAAGTCATTAAAACAGAGCAGCCGGATGATTTTATTGCAGTGGGTGGAGTTGGGTATCCGAGTTTTATTGATGGTCTTTTACGCAACACAGACAATCCTGACGAAGGAAAAGTAACCGAAGATTATCCTTTGACCGGTGGAGCTTATTTTGACGTATTGAGCTACCACACTTACCCACACATTGATAGCTCTATGCGTGGATGGTCCAACTCAACTCAAGACTTTGTTTACTTTCGCCACTCAGACAAAGCTATTGACAATGGATATATTAAAGCTTTTCGAGCACACGAAAAGGTATTGAAAAACCACGGCTACGACGGAATTCAGTATCCCAAGAAGCACTTTATCGTAACAGAAACCAACATTCCTAGCAAGCAATATGGCGAATTTCTAGGCTCTGATGAAGCACAACGCAACTACACGATGAAAGTCATTCTAAAGTCTATTCAACATAACATCTACCAAGTACATTTTTTCACCATCGCCGAAGAAGGTGAATATTTTACCCAAGAATTTAGCTATATGGGACTGTACAAAAAGCTCGGCCCGGATTATCAATCAGAAAAGACCCTAACAGAGCAAGGTATTGCCTTCAAAACGACCACCATGCTCAGCAAGGGATATCTTTATGATTCTATTCAAACCCAAGCACTTAACTTGCCACTGGATGTAGATGGGCTTGCGCTAAAAGATTCCTTAGGAAACTACATTTATGCTTTATGGGCTAAAACCTACAAAGACAGAAATGAGTCTGCCCATGCAGTATACGAAATCCCTGTTGTGGAGCCCAATAACGTCATGGCCATTTATAAATGGGATTATTCGATGACGGGGCTAGTGGATTCTGTGCCCGGCAACAAATTATTCTTAACAGGTAGTCCACGTTTTTTTAGACCACTCGGCCCAAAAAAATTGGCTTTTAATATCAGGCCTACAATCTCACCTAACCCCACCAACATCGACTTCACCATAGACTATATTTTGTTTAATGAAGCGAATATTGAAGCCTACCTTTATGATTTATTTGGTAGAATTGTTCAGGTCGTAATCCCACCAACTATGCAGCAAGCCGGCAACTATTCCTATACCGTAAACACAGAGTTTATTCCTGCCGGTACTTATTTCCTACGAATCAAGGCACGGCACCAAATCATTATTAAAAAGATGGTTGTTCAGCATTACTAAAATGTGACTAAGCGCAGCACCAAACAAATCTCACAAGACACTGACAACCAATAGGTTACAAAATCTATTCGAAATAAAATAACAACTAGGCCTACCTTGGCAAGGTAATTGCATTCCTATGTGTAAGGACACCGTCTTCTACGGTAGCCTGTCCTCTTTTCCCCCTGTTTTTAATTTTCCCTTACAGACTAGGATTTTATCATCCCAAGCCCCTATCTCCCTACTTCAAATCCCTAGCAAATCCAAATTAAGGATTCGCTCTAACCCCACTTAAAAGAATCAAGCAATCCTTACGGAAAAGCTAAAGATGTTTGTTCATAGTGTTTGTTTTTTGTTTTGTCCCTGTCGAGTTTGTTCCTTGACAGGGCTTTTTTTTTGCTATGGAGGTTACTTTCTATTTTGTCGCAAGACGCAAAAAATGAAACGGCATTTACAAAATAAGAGCCATGGTCTTCTACCCCAAAAAAGGTATTTTTCCATCCAAAGTAGGGTTTTTTTCCAAAAACACGTATTGGAAGTGTAAATATCAATACTTTAGTGGCTGCCAAACGGTCCAACTTACACACACACCAGATTTAGTAATTGGTCTCCCAAAAACCAGTTTTACCAAGTCCAGAGTATCCAGTGATGCTTTGGACTAGGTAGTATAGTACCAGTTGATTTTTTTTTGTAAAATAAACCTATTTTTCCCATGAAACACCTACACTCAATGCTCTTGCGAGCAACGGCAGTCTTATGCCTTTTCTTTTTCACTTCTTCTACATTTGCTCAGATTGATTTTACGGCGAATGATGGTATAATCCCCTATGTTGGAATTTTTCGTCCAGGCAGTAACATGGGTTTTTTACCGTCAGGTTGGTCTAATCAAAATGGAGCTGACTTAATCGTTGGCAACCCGGGTCTAGGTATTGATGGAGTTGGTGCTCGCTCTACCCGCCCATCCTTATCAGAAAAAGTATTACACCAATTTGGAGACCAGATTGAGATGGAAGCTTTTGAGCACTATTTTCAACTTGGCATGTCAGACATAACAGCCTTTGTTGGATCTCCTTCGGATGAATATCGTGACCAATCTCAGTTTTGCCCAGGAGAGCAAAGTGAGTTATTTGCAAATCTCTATACGCCAATTTGGGATAATGGAGAAAATGGGACACCAGTCAATGACAACAATTACTTTGCACTATACATGTATCGTGTTGTCACCAAATACAACAACTATGTAAAGTTTTGGGAAATATGGAACGAGCCAAGCTTTACCGGTACAGATAAAGCATGGCGACCACCAGGCTACCCCGGTAGTTGGTGGGATGTTGATCCTGAGCCATGTGATTATAAGCTAAAAGCGCCAGTTTATCATTATATTCGGACGCTAAGAATCGCCTATGAAGTCATCAAATCTATCGCTCCTGACGACTACGTTGTCGTGGCAGGACTTGGGTATCCATCTTTTATGGATGTAATACTAAGAAACACTGACAACCCCAATGGTGGTGCTGTCAGCGCTCAATACCCCCATAAAGGTGGTGCTTATTTTGATGTTTTGGGTATTCACTCTTATCCTAGCATTGATGGTTCTTTAAGACATTGGGACGACAACACCCAAGATTGGGCCTACATGAGAAACTCTGACGAAGCTGCCAGACAAGTAATAGATGAGAGATTTTCCATCTATGAGGAAGTTCTTGCCAACTATGGCTATAACGGAGCGACCTACCCTAAGAAGCTTCGGACAATAACAGAGATAAACGTACCACGAGTCAAGTTTGAAGATATATCTCTAGCATCTGATGATGGACAAGTCAACTTCTTAATGAAGTCGATGATAATCAACAAGGTTAATAATGTCATCCAAATGCACGTATACTCTATTGATGATGAACAAACCAACATTACGAATGAGTTTCATGCGATGGGTTTTTACAAAAAATTTAGTGGTAGTCCATTAAACCAAAATAATAATCGCAACAACTCTGCTTATGGCTTTAAGACTGCAGCCGACTTCATTACAGAATCTACTTACGATCCAGCAAGAACAGCGGCTTTAAACTTACCTGCCAATGTCAAGGGCTATGCCTTCAAACGACATGACAACACCTATGTCTATGCACTTTGGGCAAAAACCCTAGTAGATAATACCGAACAAGCATCAAAGGTCTATTCTTTTCCTTCTAATCTTGGCTTCTCTCAGGTTAAGCGTTATAATTGGGACTATGCTAAGAATGGTTATTCTTCAACGATATCTAGGTCCAATATCACCCTAAATGGCAGCCCAACGTTCTTTGTTGCACTCTCTAATCAGGACATGCCGCCTTCTGTTACGCTAACTGTGGATGACCCATTAGTAACCGGACCTTTTACAGTTACAGCTACATTTAGTGAAAACGTAACCGGTATGAGCGCCAGCAAATTTACTCTTGCTAATGCTTATACATCTGGCTTCTCCGGAAGTGGCTCCGTCTATACAGTTACTATTGTACCGGCATCTTTTGGCCCTGTTTTGGTTAAATTAAATGGCAACAAAGCGTACGATTCTAACAATCAACCCAACACACCGGCATTCCCATTGGATATTGTCTATAAATATTGTCAACCAAAAGGAAATGTGACATATAGTTGGATTAAGGAAGTCAAACTCAGCAACATCTCTAAAAAATCTGCAAAGCGGCCGTTCAATGACTATACAGAGGTTAACTTTGTCCTTAACCGTGCTTCCACAATTCCTGTCAAACTCCATGCACAGCTCAAGGACAATCAACAGAGCTTCTTTAGAGCTTGGATTGATTATAACCATAATGGAAGCTATGATGAGAATGAAATAGCTTTTCAGGGTCAAACAAACTCTAGCGGATACTTATATACGTCATTCCATGTACCCACCGATGCGGATGATGGAAAGACACGCATGCGGGTCATTCTAAGAAATGATGACTACCCTATTGATGCTTGTACTTCTGTCCAAAATGGAGAAGTCGAAGACTATTCTGTCACTGTTGTAGGTCAAGGCGGACAAAATGACTGTCTTCTATATATCACTCAAGGAGAAAAAGCCTGTGACAACATGGGCACCCCAATCAACGGTTGGGACGACCAATTTTCTATTTCGATGACTGTCAATGGCAACAATACCGGCAATCAATGGACAGCTACAGTTGGCAATCAAACATTCACAGGCAACTATGGCCAGCCATTCAACTTTGGCCCTTACGTTATTCATGATAATGACTTTACCGTATTATTTAAGGATACGAATAAAGCCGGATGTAAGATTACCTCTTGGGTAGATCCACCAAGCAGTTGCTCTGATTTTCAAGGAATGGACACCAAAAATTATTGTATGCCTGAAAGTTCTGATCCATGGGCAGACTGGATTGAGCGTGTAAAACTCGGCACAATAGATAACACATCTTCTCACAATCCATATTCTGACTTTACGTATCTCTCTACCAACGTCCAAAAAGGCACCACGATGCCAATTAGCCTGACTACTGGTATTGGCTATTACGGGCATAACGAATATTGGAGAATATGGATTGACTTTAATCATGACGAAACGTTTCAAGATTCTGAAAAGGTCTTTGAACAAATGACTCCTGCTCAACCCAATGGCGTATTCTCAGTACTAACAAATGGCTCTATCACTATTCCTAATTCTGTAGCTGATGGCACAACAATTATGAGAGTCATCATGAGTAGAGATGGGTATGCATGGCCTTGCCAAAACATTGCTCATGGTGAGATTGAAGATTATTCGATTGTAGTAGGCAATGGAGGCATTTCGATTCCTGCTTGCACACAAATCTCATCTCCAGCAAATAATGCCGCTAATGTACCTTTGACGCCAACAGTTTACTGGCCTGCTTCCGCAAATGCTACCGGATACAAAGTAACATTAGGCACTTCACCTGGAGCTAGTAATGTCCTAAACCAAGTTGATGCCGGCAGTGGGACTTCTTTCCAGTTGCCTACGCTTACGCAAAATACAGATTATTATGTCAAAATAAGCCCCTACAACCAAGCTGGCACCAACAGCGGATGTAACTATGTCACGTTCAAAACCATGCAAAA
The DNA here is from genome assembly GCA_032361185.1 of Lepetodrilus ovalis. Taxonomy (NCBI): domain Eukaryota; kingdom Metazoa; phylum Mollusca; class Gastropoda; order Lepetellida; family Lepetodrilidae; genus Lepetodrilus; species Lepetodrilus ovalis. Next base: position 1,589 of record JAUTBQ010101086.1, on the reverse strand, counting down.
TGGTAGCGGCGGTGGCGGCGGTGGCGGCGGCGGCGGCGGCGGTGATTGCCCAACCAGCATAGCGGGTTTTACTTACTTAGGTGAATACCAAAACCATAAGTACTTTATCAGTGATGTCAAAAAAACTTGGCCAAATGCCAATGCCCATGCCCAAGCTGTCAATGCTCAATTGTCAGGCATCAGCAACCAAGCTGAGAATGATTTCATCAGTGGTTTGATTTCTGATATCGCCTTTATTGGTTTAAATGACAACAGCTCAGAAGGCAGTTTGCAATGGTCTGATGGAACACCACTTAATTACACAAACTATAGCAGTTGCTCATGGTGTAATGACAACACTGCCAACAATGATTACTACACCATATTTCCATGGGATGGTACTTGGAACATAGACAATGTCTGGACCGCTCGAAAGTACATCATCGAAATGGATTGTGGTGGCTCTACAGATTGTGATATCGAAGCTTACGTTTCGGAGAAGCCTTGTACAGACAATGGGACACCTACTGACCCTAGTGATGACCAATTTCACTTTGTCCTAGAAATCACCGGAACGGACACTTGGAAGGTTAGTTATTTAGGTAGTAGTGTCACAGGAAGTGGCCCATTAGGGACATTTGGTCCTATCGCCCTGAGCGATTTTCAGCCAGATGAAAATATTTCTGTGACAACATCAAAATTGGATGGTTCTTGTCCAATCACGACGACATTCAAGGTACCAACAACCTGTTCTGGTGAGCCGCAAAGTGTTGACTTGGATCTAACTCTAACAGCCGACAACCAAAACCCCGGACAGTGGAATCATGTTACCACGCACTTGACGGTTACTAATACAGGTAATATCATGGCCACTGGCGTTGTTATTGATTTTTATGAGCAATCCAACCCTGACTTATGGTCGCTATTAGGTTTCTCAGAAGCAATAGTCCCCACTGGTACTACTTTTAACGATTGGGGTGGTATCTGGCATATTCCGGCTATTGGGCCTAATGAATCATACACATTGGATTACATAGGATTTACGAAAGTAGGCACTCCTATTCCGATGTTTGCTCAAGTGATGCAATGTAACGAATCTGATGCCGATTCTGCACCTAACAATAATTCGACACAGACACCGAGTGAAGATGACGAAGCTCTAATCGTAATTGATGAAATCCAAAGTCTAGCAGGTATTGGTATTGTACCAGGCACGCCTCCGGACTTAACTGTATTTCAAGTCTTCCCCAATCCGGCTGAAGATTATATTATGGTAGAATTGCCAATGAATGAAGTCATTGATTTAAAGATACTTAATAGCTTAGGACAAGTTATTTACTCACAAGATCTTGACGATACACATAATCGCTACACTAGAATTTCTTTGGAAGCATTCAAGAGTGGTGTTTACTTTATCATGGCTAATGAGCAAGTCCTTCGTTTAATGAAAGACTAAGCTTCACATGGTACGAAAAGGGGATACTCGTCTGAGTGTCCCCTTTTTTAAATTCTACTAACCTGAGTATTGCTTTGAACCTGAGTTCGATTAAGGATTTGAGATTCAGTTTTCTAAAGTTTTTCATTTTCAATTTGATTTTTTGAAGGCATAG
>JAUTBQ010100975.1:0-15983 GCA_032361185.1 Lepetodrilus ovalis | reverse complement strand
ACACACACACACACACACACACACACACACACACACACACACACACACACAAACACACACACACACACACACACAGAGAGAGAGACAGACAAACAGTGAAAGAGAAAGAAAGAGAGAAAGAGAGAGAGAAAGAGGGAGGAGAGAGAAAGGTGAGCGAGAAAGGAGAGAAAGAGGGAGAGGAGAGAGGGAGAGGAGAGAGAGAAAGGAGAGAGAGAAAAAGAGAGAGAAAGAGAAAAGGAAGAAAGAAAGAAAAGGAAAAAGAAATCCACACACGCACACACACAGACACACACACAATGTCAATACAATACTTCAAAGTCTTACACATCTATATTACATGTCCCCTCTATCTTTTAAACTACCTCGCAATGGGTCTCTCTCTCGCTCTCTCTGTAAATGCACAATTTCTATTAAACCCTTTCATGCGCCTACATAGCCTTCGGTATAAACATACCGTATCGCCAGAGCCAGTATCACAATAATCTTAACAATTCCCGACAAGGGGATATAAACAGTGAGCGTAGCTGTACGACACTAAATGTATATTGTACGAGGGGGCACTTAATAGGGCCCCCTCAATGAGCAGAGGGCCATTAGCCTGCCAGAGGTCTTAATCCGCCAACCTTGTACCTCTCAGGTAGCACTTCAAATGTAGTCGGCAGGTACATTCAACACTGGGGACCTCATGCAAACTCACAACACAGGCAGCTATGGGAGCAATTTGCAGGTTGAACATTGTGCAAAATAGAAGCCAACGAATGTGACACACATCATGAATTTTCTTTGGGATAATAGTGTGCACTGTGATGCAAGTCTACTAAAATGCTGAGAAATGTTGATATAATTAACATTATTCCGCTACACTCTACTACGCTTTGTTATCTTATTTTATGTCTTGTTCTATGCTGCACCACTGATAATGTTCTGTATTGTTTTGTAATGTTCTGCAGAACTTTGCAGACAGCAGCTATGTTCTGTATTGCTATATGTTCTGTATATTTTTAATATCTGTACTACTCTGGGTTCTGTATTGCTCTATGTTCTGTATTGCTCTATGTTCAATGTTACTCTATTATCTGTACTACCCTATGTTCTGTACTACTCTTATGTTCTATAATACTCAATGTTCTGATCTCAGCAAGTGATGTGATGTTAACTTCCAATAATCTCTCAGCATGCCCATCTTGGTATTAACAAGTAACCATATATATACTGTATATGTCTCTGTTCAATCTCGGGATAAAAATCCAACGTGTACGTGTACGTGTATAAATTGCGATTCAAGACACGTGACAAATCATTCTATCAGAATCCTTTCAGACGCACTACAGGCTTCAACAACACCAGATCTGCTCTGCATCAAGCGGACTTGCCCTCCAGGTATTGTCAACCCAGGGCACGATGGAGCGCCAGATACACACAACCATATCAGCTGGTCCCCGCCCCCACACAGAAACAATTGGACCCCTGCTCCTATCAGCTGGCAATCCACGTTGGTACGGAGTATCAGTGGATTACAGGCTTACTGTGGGCTAAGGAGGGTAAAGTCTGGGTCAGTCATCTAGGTGTGCTAATAATAATAACAACACAATAAAGTTATACAAGCATAGAGGTGTCAATAATAACAGTAGCAATAATAGTAATAGTAATAATACATTATAATGAATTAATTAGTGCTTTACGTCACAGCTGGGGTCCTCCATATGCACAATGTTAATGTTGATAAACTCTTTAATTTGCATGAGGTTCCACAGATACATTTAACATTGGAGAATTTCAAAATGACCCCAGGACCCCCTTCCAATTCGAATACTGATGATGGCAATAATAATAATAATAATAATAATTATTATTATTATTATTATTACCTTATTAATAATATTAATAATAATAACAAAAATAATAAAAATAATATTCTGTATTAAAGTGGCTTTCTAGAATCTTTCACTAATATCACGACTTTTATAATAATAATAATAATAATTATAATAAATGATAATAATAATAATAATAATGATAATAGATGGATATTTACTACAGTATAAGGTCATGGGCCCAGAATTCAGTAATGACAATGATAATAACAATAACAACATCCATTTATATCGCTTACAACAATTCCTGGAGCACTAATGCCTCGTTATCATGCCACTGCCGGCCAATTACCAGCCGGAGGTGAGCAATCTCCACTCTAATGCACCAAAACAAAAACTTCTCGCTCTGGAGATAGTGTTACCAGGGGAAGATACCTTGCAATGACATCCGCAAAGGTCAACGGTAACATTGATGCAAGAAAACTGACAATTCAATTACACAGTTGGCAGTAAAGATAGATGACATCAACAAACCTCAAGACGATGTATTTCTGAGAAAATAAATCATCGTACAGACAGAATATATCGCAATGTAGATATTTGTATTAATACACCTATATAGCAAGCTCTAGGGATAATTTGGCAGGTCCATCCACACAGAATGCAGTCAAACACTGTTACGACATACCGCAGTCAAACACCTCTGGTTGCAGTCAAACACCTCTAATACATACCACAGTCAAACACCTATACAACATGACATGCTCAAACACCTCTATGACATACCACGGTCAAATACCTCTACAGCATACTATAGTCAAACACCTCATCAACTTATTGCAGTCAAAAAATTGCTACAACATACCATAATGTTTTCAGACTAATCGAGTTCTCAGCAGATTTTTACCAGATTTTACCATTAAATAAATCATAAATACATTATTAGTACCAATTTCATGACTTGTTTATTTTTAAATTGTTTTTTTTTTTAATGGTGTTTATAGTTGTTTTCTAGAATCTTTCACTAACATTACTCACGACTTGTCAGTTTAGGGCAGGAGGAAACCTACAACATAGGTAGCACTGAATGTTGCAGTAAACCTGCGAGCACTGGCTGGTACTGACAGACCAAGGATGATAACTGTACACCTCCTACCAATATTGCATCAGAAATGTGTTGTTATTATTATTATTTATAGATATTGTTATTAATTAAACTACTACTACTACTACCACCACCACCATATAAGATTAGCTTTCACTTGTTATATCGCCATTGATATACTCTCATTATTTACCTGTCAATATGAAGTTACTCAGCCCGCACTAAATCAATCAGTATGGGTATTGAACCAGACTACACTGCCGTGCATAATCCACCGCAACCAAAGTCACCTAATCCATGTATTAGACCTTCCAGCGACGCATCAGTATCTCGCGGTGAACAACACTCATAATTGAAAAGCAAAAGGCTGCATTCTTAATGGCGAATCTGTCAAATGTACACAAATGTGAAGAAGAGCCTTGGTATTAATCAATACGTTATTACTGTCGATGGGCATGCAAGTAATATACAACCGGTGGGGAAACCGAGCCGAGGAACAGTGACCGAAGCAGTTCCAGCCGAATGGACCCTGTCCAAGGCTTTGAATAAATTGAGTAAAATCATCCCGGAGAACGCGAGTAAAATCATGCCAGGTTATTAATAGATACATATATCCTAATTACTGAGCTATTACTGACCACTTGTGTGATTGATAGATTACTAGAATGGATAACTCTATTGGCTAGATGGATAGCGTTACTGAAGTTGACAGACACATGCTCCAAAAAAATGTAAAACAAATGACAATTTAAAAAAACCCACCACCATTTGATCTTAGTTGCAGTCATGGCAACGGTTTGTTCGTAACATACACGACCTCGAGGCTTGTCGGAATCATTATCTGAACAAGTGTGAAAGTATAATCCTACAAAATCCAATTGTTTATCAAACTCGGCCAAAGTTTATCATACTCATCCACTGTTTGTCAAAGTCACTAACTGCTCACCAAATTCTCACACTGTTTGTCAAATCCGCCCACTCCTTATCAAACTCACCCAATCCATATAAAACTTACCCACTCAATATCAAACTCACCCACTCAATATCAAACTCACGCATAACAATCAAACTTACCCACTGCAATCAAATTCATCCACTTTATATCAAACTCACCCACTTAATATCAAACTTAACCATGAAACTCATCCACTTCACTTCATTAACCTCCCTGACTGCATACATAACTCACCCATTTATACATCTCTAACATCTCCCACTTCATATCAAACTCACCCATTGCATATAAAACTCACCCATCACATAATATCAAACTCACCCACTTCATCTAAAAAATTCAACCCACTACTCGACAAAAAAACCCAAATCCAACCTATCCCAGCTGTTTATATCAACCTTGACCAGCTGTTAGTGAAAACTCACCCAGCTGTTTGTCAAACCTCACCCCCAGCTTGTCAAACAAAAGTAGACCCATGAAGACGACATTGAGGTAAGTCTACAATTATGATACAGTGGTGCAGGGCTTATTGTATCCATTAACCCTTCAGGCTGGCAGCTCAAGCTGTGAGCCTCCTCTACCACCACATACAGCAATAAAAGGGGCGCCCCGGCTACCGTAGCCTGCCTGGCGGCCAGGTAATAACAGTGTTATTACTCGCACTGTCACCTGTATGGAGGAGGCTCAATGGGCCATAAACAATGAGGAGACACCCAATAGAGTGCCTCCAGAGAACGGCTCAATCCGTTGTTGTTGTTGTTGCTACTACCATGATGACGGACGGCCATGTTTCCTTTGTCACAGATAACTCTATACCTATTGTCTCACTGCACTGTGCTGCAGACAGGCAACAGAGGAGGGGGAAATCTGTCAACTGATCCCTATCAATTCACTGTGAATATTTATTACACCTTGTTGGCAATGTTTATTGGACACAGCAACCACTGAAATATCGCAAAGTTGCGATGTTAGTATGTATTTGCTTACAAGAATATGTGTGCATTTGCAGATATTCAGGTCAATGTACAACTGTAAAATAATTTTTTAATTTTTTTAAACATATATAAAATTGAAACTGTGTGTTGACAATGGTTATTCATTTCCAACATTCCAGCTAGTCTACTTTATGTTTAATTGACAATCAATGTCTGTATGAACAGAGAGACAGGCATTTCAATATTGTGACAGTAAGTGCTACCTTCCTGTGAACCCATTATGTACAAAATGACAATATTAAAATTTCCCCATTGAAATGAAATATTTTAAAACACCCATGTGATTGCAAGATTGTGAATTTGTATTAAAATGTATATTTGAGCATGTACTTCGACACATCAGCACACTACACCATACATGATTTTACCAATTTTGAACAACTTCTATCAATAAAAATAACAAACTTTGCAATTTTTGTAAAAGATTTTTTATTAATCAATTAATATTATTATATAACTGCTGATGTAATAATACATAATTTAACCCTTTCCTGTTATATGTTATTCTTATTAAAACTTTCAGACTACAGTGCCCCCTCGATATAAGGCTGTTCGATACAGAGTGGATTCGTATATAAGGCTGGGTCAGATGTGGATCCCATTTTTATATTTGTTATTTTCTTGTACTTTCCTATAAGGCTGGTACCGTACTATAAGGCGTTATATCGAGGGGACACTGTATTTGTATTTTATTTAATCAATTAATTTGATCAATATTATTACTGTGGATGGGTATACTACAGTATATAATTTCACACTTTTATACATGTTATTTTCATAAATATGTTCAGACTATTCATATTTTATTTAATCGATTAATTTGATCAATTATTACTGCAGATGCAATACCATATAAATTTAACATTATTATTTTAGATGTTATGTTTATAAAGACTTTCAAACTATTTGTTTACTTTTATGTTTAATAATATTTAGAAATTTGCAGGCACACCGACAGCCGTTTAGTATCAGCGGCAAACAATGCCTTCTCCAAGTTTGTGGCCCCAGGGTGTAGCATTACAACCACTGCACTTCACCCCAATGTCAACACGAGTCACCGTGGCAACAGGCGGTATGCGGCATGTCGTAATCAACCTGTGGGAGGTAGGGCAGGTTAAGCACAAGGTTGTAGCAAGCATGTGCTACTGAGTGGATAGGAAAATGAGCCGTAAAAGTAGCAACATGTAACATACACAGCCACCGAAATTAACACTAGTCCGCTAGCCCGGGCCATTTTTCCAATTTTCTATTATATTTTTTCAAACAATATTTATTTGAAAAAACTTCCAGGATCACAATTTCTCTCAACTAAAGGTACCTTAAAGACTAGAAGAAATTCATGTCTTTTGTTATTTGCATCACTATTCGGGCGAGAAAGTTATTTTTGATCCATGATCATTGAACATTGATTGATTGAATTATTGGTTGACATCGCAGCGGGAATATCTCACCCATAGGCCATGATGATCATTCTACAGGGATAGAGCCAACAGCAAAGGTGTACACATTAAAATTCATTGCGAAGATCATGAAAAAAAATATACATGGTTGACCATATGGTGTGCTAGTGATTATGGAGTTTAACGGCGCTGTGGGAATCTTTAACCCATTGGCGACGACTGGTGTGCTAGTGATTGCAACGTAATATGTTATAGTGGCTACTGACTACAGCAATATCAGAACAAGATAATAACGACAAGCAAGCAATCTAACCAGTCTCCCTGCTAAAGTTGGCATGCTCCATCTATATCCGTCTCTAATCCAAAAGGGAAAAGGTTATGAAGAGCCAGCTTTCCAAATTCTGCGACTGATTAATGAGCTTGTCGCTGCATGGACGTTTTCAACGAATGAACCTAGGCTAGTGTGAAAACTGTTAGAAAAACCAGTAAGGACAGTTGGAAGCCAATTACAAGAATCGGAGAAAAAAAAATGACCGCTCACGCTCCGACTCTCTTGAAGTGCAAAGGTCACAGACTAGACTAAACACTGTCTAACAGTAGGCCGACGAATTCTAGGGAAATACGAATAGCAAATAATTAGACGATTTAATCAATATTCTGTGTTTATATTTGGACATACTAGCATCAATGTAATGAATACGTTATGAACGGATGATGGAAAAACAATATTTTTGCAATACAGCTTGATGAATGAGTTACTAAACGCAATCCATATGTGCAAAATAATCTCATTGAGACTTGTTGATGCTGTTATTGTAATAATATATAACAATATGAATGCATACAGGATTCTGACAAAACTACTAGACTTAATATACCACAGATCTCTCCTTCATATGCACTGACCTTGACATTGCATACTGGGTATTAAAGAATTTTAGTTCACGAACAAAGATGATAACTCAATTTTGTCAAATGTCAAACGTACTTGAACCTAACAACATGGCGAAAAGACTTAATAACTTTTCAACATGTCCACGCAACTTGTTCCTGTATAAAATCAATCTCAATATTGACAGCTACACAGACAAAAGATGACTCAAGTTCCGAGCAAATTTTACTATAGAGGGGGAGAAAAAGAAAGAAAAAAAAATCAATTCTGCCGACAATTGAAACTCAAATGATGTATTTGGTAACTTGAATGGTCTGTACGTGCAAGTGGCAGTCATGTTGAACTCTAGATCAGCAGCTGCCTTAATCAATGTTAATCACTATATTAATGAATTTAAGAAACTGCACAATGTCGACTCCATTGATCCTGCAAAGCATCGAAGCAGCTATCCAAACAAAACAAAATGCTAGATTTACAAGGCAAATTCAGTGAGGCATTTGTAATATACAACTCAGACATCCTTGTTTTGGTTTTTTTTAACACAAATATTAACCCTTTGTCTTCCAATCATTTCAGACAGATAATGTACAACAGAGGGTGGGAAATACCACTTTGAAAGATGTATCCAATACCTTTGCAATATTAATATATCAAAACATAAGTCGACCTCTCCAATATATGTATTGAAACCTGCTGCAAAATCCATAATCATTTAGTGACAAGAAAGGTAATCCAATATATGCGACATTCACAGGCTACCAAGGCACTCTAAATAATTTACAAGCGTGCCTAATGATAAAACAATATGGCAATAGCATTATTAACAGGAAGGAGTGGCATACAGCCACAAGAAAATCCCCATCAGTATGTGAAGAAAAGTGTCATTAATGGCTGTAACCGGGCAAGGAGTCACTTGAACACAAACTGGCATTCCCATCATGCATTCTCCCCATAATGCAACTGGGCGGGCTAATCTGGGTGTCGCAGCAAGACGCTAGCCGCAACCTTGGCAAGAGCTGCTCTGGATGAGACCTCGGGGCTCAGCACTGGTCTTGAGGTCTCGGCAAGAGCTGTTGTGTTGATGAAGCATAGCGGTGATGAAGAGCCAATTAGTCACGGTAGTAAACTAGCAATAGACTAAATTTTTATATCAAATATGTGTCCTCAAATGACACCTGTTAAAAAGTGTTTATGGTTGGTCCAGTTAGATGTGGAAAATTGTCAAGGAAACATAATTATTTGAACTGGTAAGGCTTTATGTCATAAGGATAACTTCTGCAAATGATAGTTTTGGGAAATTAATTCAGGGCTCCAGACTAACATTTTGAGTTACTTGCCCGCAGGTCTCAGAATTATAGTTTCTATCATTTATTAGAAAATAAAAGGACATAATTATGATCTAATCCCATAATACATTTAACAACATTTAAATTCACTCCAAGTAACATGGTTTCCTCATTCTGGCTTGTTGGAGTTTAGAGCCGATTTAAATATTATTTTGATCTTGTCACCGTGCTTGTTGGAGTAATCGTGATATTAATACCAACGTGATAAACCACAGTTACATAAATTTACAGAGTTACGAAAGTGTTATCTCACCCATGTTTAACATGTAATAAAATGCAAAACAATAGATGTCCAATGTAATATAACTGTTTATGATATCTCAACAAGCAAAATAATTTATTACTTCCTTACCACGACATTAAATATGTGTTTACTACATATCTCTGTATCGTTGTATAACACATGCCTATCTTAATACTGCAGTGTTCGAAATACAAACAAATAATCAGGGGGTCATTTTCCATAGGCCCAATGTTAATGGTGATAAAATCTGCAATTTTCAGGGTGTCACATAGATACCTTTAACATTGCAGATTTTCAAATGACCCCCCAGGACCCTCTCTATTTCGATCACTGATACTGTGTAAAGTAAGTATATCGAGGTAAGAGTGGCTTCAGCATGTTTAGCGTTGGAAACACTAATAAATTCCTTCTGTGTCACCAGACACCACAAGCACAACAGTCTTGGTATGCCATTTAACAGCCCTTTTATCTGAACCCCCTAACCTAACATCAAAGTCATGACTTGTATATAGCAACATAGCAATAACTGTCATTGTAAAACATAGAAAAATCCCAAGACAGTCAATGGTCATAAAACTGCACAGGTTGTCCAGACTTGCACCTAATAAACATACCTAAACTCGAGAAATACTTATTATTCATCCAGTTTAAAAAACAATATATATATATATATATATATATATATATATATAAATTTAAATGGAAACTTTCAAATGGTAAAAGGATATTCATGTGTTAACACCCCCCCGAAGTCAACATGATAATGGATTAATCAATACTTTCAAACACGCATAAATATGTATACTCGTGTAAAGCAGATGCCATATTTCTTGCTCCTAGTGTCACTTTATAGCTCCACTAGTCCACGCAATTCTAACAAGTCTTTATTGCCATAAATAAGACATGACGAAACACATCAGTAGGCTATGAATCAAGTGTTAAATCTGACTGTCAAGAAAAACTAACAATAGACGACAAAACATGTATAGGAACATGATGAATAAAGTGTTTGTCTGCCATGATAAAAAAATTAGAGTATGTTTTAAATGACAAAACACATTGGTACGAATGAAGTGTTCCACTGCCTGGAAGAATTAACCATCATATAAATAATAAAATATAAATACTTGCCTACCATGAAAAACATATAGTATAAAACGGTTAATGGAAGATAAATTCCTAAATTAAATTACCCATTATTACAACAACAAAAAATAACAAAAGAAAAAATTAGCATAATAAACAATAAATATGTGCTGAATGTTAACCTACTTCGGCTATCTGTTTCATGACTTATTTCAATTGCTGGTCACAAATAGTCTACATATTTGAACTGCCAAGGCCTGTTTGAAGGCACGGTATGCCAGGTTTTTTTTTTGTTCCGATCCTGAGGGTGTGTTGTATCCTACAGGGCCTACTTCCCAATAAACTAGGCTGCCACTGCCACACACCATATATCTAATTATAGAAGTCTAGACAAAAGATCATATGAAAGGTCTTCCATGGCAAGAACAGTGCATTAATCCATTAATTAGGGTGAAAATCCCTTAAAATAGCATAAAAGATTAGCCTATGCAGGGAACTACATTCTATTTGACCTCTGGATGTCAAGGTCGGTTCAGACAGTGGAGGTCGCCAGATGCTGCCTAACAATACGCCTGTATATTGCAGGCCTATGGAAAGACATAGACCGGTGGTATCTTTGAATTGATAGTCCCCTAGCTCTGGAGAGAGCAACAAAAGGATAATTAAACATTCAAAGGTCTTAAATGATGCTGTTCTTTCCCTACAATAAGTAATTATTCACAAGGACATTTTACAAACTGGTATACTGCTGGAGACAAGCAATGGAGACCAGAAAGATCAGAGGGGTACAAAAAGAATAAAAAAAGATTGAAAACTGATTAGTTATGATTATTTAAAGGGTATTCTAAGTTTCCTCCTAATATGTGCAGATATCCAGTTTGGAGGGAAGTAGACACAGTTTGTGTGCAAGGTGCCAGCCTTGTGTAAAGCAGTCCGCTAATGTTGAAGGAAAATCAAATATTGATGAATGTCATTACCAGAGTGAGTGATTACTGGGGAAGAACCCGGTGAAGCAGAAAGAAATGTTTGCATGCACTGGAATTATTCATGGCTAAAAATTTGCATTTCCTAAGCATTCAAAGAATACAAAAGAAAATTAAATACTGAAATAGAAGCCCCCGTCGAAATGAGTGACTTGACAACATTTAGAAATTATATTTGATGAGTCTCTTTTTTGGGATGGTTCTAAGGAAATAAAGAAGAAGATAAAAAATGAGCCAATGTTTATTTTAGTTGTCATAGCCAAAGCTTGGGCTTAAAGAATGTTGTTGAAAAAAACCAATAAATTTGCTTCTGGAGAAAGCTAACATTAGCATACAATGTCTGATATGTTCTACAACAAATTAAACTTAATTTTTATTTTTAATCCAAATCTAATCTAATAGGCAAAAAAGATACATGTAATTATTTTAATATACAATCTTACCGTTAAAAAAATATGAATCATTAACTTTGTCATTCCCCAACAAAAAATATGTGACATGCCAACACACAATTTCCATGTTTACAAAACACATGGCAGAACTATCATTGACAATAATGTTTATCCAATTATGTCGAATTAATTCTAGTTTATTGAAGATTTACAAAGATTTAACCCTATTGCTGCTGGATTGATTGCAAACACTGTTCTACTATGCAAATATGCCTGCCTCTATTATACAGAAGGTGAAATTAACAATGTTTAATAAAAAAAAAACTAAAAGAAAAGAAAATGTCAAAGACCAAAAGCCTGAATGTTTCATTATTATTACCACCATAACAAGGAATTATTTTTATTTTAGAATCATAATTTATTTAATTACATACTCCTGGGTCCAATTGCCTTTTGTATGCAGAGGTTAAGCATAAAAATTCCTTAGCATTTTCAAAGTCTACCAATTTGTGATGTTATCTGTTCATATTTTCTTCTTCTAGATATTGAAAAGACCGAATTAAAAAAAATAAAAATGTAATAATGATCTGTCATGACTGGAACCACATTAGGACGAGTTCAGACATCAGCAGAAAATTCCCTTTTCACGACATAATCCTAGGGACCAGCCTGTGTCTCAGGTCTGACTAAGCCACCCACATAAATCCACACCGACATCAATCCCTTCCACATGTGCAGTCATCCGGCTTTCCTTATCCGTTCAAGTGGAAAATATCCACGCTTTGTTGGCATACCCCAGCATCTCCCTTCTCCGTCTCGTAATACGCCAACGTCGAGTCTGCATCTCAATGACGACCAACACTTTCATAGCCGGCCCTGGAGAAATACTGTCTGTAGAAAGTTTCCTGCTATTTCATACCTGCTGTGAATCTGAGCTTGTATTGGGGAACAGTTTATGTAAAATACTGTCGGAGCCCTAGCTTAACACTTCCATAAAATCTCCGACTGTATAATTGAGGACCCATTAGATAGGACATAGTCGGACCCAGTTGTAGATAGCCTTGCGGAGATAGTGGGAAGGGGGGACTCATTGGATTCAGTCGATCCTGTTAGTATATCCTGTTGGGATGGTAGATGGTTGTCAAGGGTATACATACAGTAGTGTTATCTATTGTTTGCAATGTACACGATGACTCTTGAAAAGTTCTGCCTGCTAAATCCTCTCCCTGCTGGACTAGGCTAGACACTACTCTTTAGGGCATCTCTGGTTGCCTTCAGCATGGAGAAGGTTAAATTAATGTAGCACACAGAGACACAGACACACTGTTGCATGTTTACACACGAAAATATGTTAATCTTTTGATAATATACATGACAATTAATATGGACACCACCAAATTTGTCCTGGCCAAAGGATGGTATAACCAGAACAAAATATATACAAGGAAAGAAAATGCAAGTAATAATTATTAACACCTAGAGCATGTCGTTTAACCCTCTTCCTGCTGCATACAACCAGAGATGTCTAAAAGAGCTGTGTTTGTGCATAATCCAGCAGGGAGAAGGTTAACAAAATATTTCCATAAAATTATACAAGACTTTAATCTTCATTAATGTAATTAGGATTCCTTGTAATATAGGACATGTACAACCCCTAATTAAAATATGATTTTTTTTTAGTCAATATCAAATACATAAAAATTTATCAACAAAGATATAAATTCCTATTTCGTAAAAACTAAATATTTGAAAATGTTCTAGAAATAAATATAACAACTGTGAAGAAATACAAGTGAAATAAAGCTCTAGTAACGCAATGCACACAACATACGATCATCCAACACAATGACAACAAACAATAACATTGCAATAACTCGCTTATTTAAACCCGTAAGCGACACAACTTGCATCCATCGTTTCACAAACATGAAAATAACTCCAAATAAATTTACAGAATTTGAAAATTCCTGTTTATAGCGGAATTATTCCAATTTGAAGCTTATATGCAAATGAGGTGACTGGCTGGAGTGTAAACCCTCCTCCAGTGTGGGAGAATGCACACAATCACATGACCTACATAGTGCCGAGTCAGTGGCTGGGCTGTGAATAGAGAGAAATCCATATACCTAGCCTGTCCCGATTTCACAGTACACTTGGGATGCCTGCTCCTATATTCCTATTATTAATGCTATATCCACTCACTTGCTCCTATATTCCTATTATTAATGCTATATCCACTCACTGAAGACAGCTCCCCATCTACTTGTGTCAGTTTTCACATGAATGTTTTCAACGACTATATGGCTCTTCTTTTGTTTGACACAGGAAATACTAATGTTTGATTTATGGTAATTGTAACACCCTGGAGCGAGAAAGTTAGCTAGAGCAAGTACATGCATGATCCCTTGGAATAGTGTTACAGGCGAGAGTTATCAGTAAACAAATATCTACATTTTGAACATGTATATTTAATAATGTTTTCATTAGACATCATGTATTATTCAATGCATACATGCTGAAAACTTTAAACCGTTTGGCAGGCAAATACCGGTCGTGATTAATCCAGGATATTTTTCTTGACCGATCTAATAGCTTGTTAAATATTTGAACCATGATGATAATAAATCTTGCACGTAATTGCACTGTGGGTCTATTCAAGCAATCAACATTAAACATTCAACTCTTCTATTCCACTTTTTCATGCACACACGGTGTCAATATTGAATAAACACAAACATACATTAACCATTATTATATCTAAATGATAAAACCTACTTCACATCAACATAACATTACAAGCACGTCCTTACATTGTCGACTTTATTATTCAAAATAGCTTGGGCTTTTTGTGCGTGTATTTTTCACGCGTATTAATATATTCATACTTTATCATAAATGCTTAAACTGACATTAATAGGGAATTAATTAAGTTATATGCAGCAGTGAGTATGAAATTCCAAACTGTTAAAAATAGCTGTCCAATATCAGCATAATGAATGAATGAATTAGTGCTTTACGTCGCAGTGGGAATGAATGAATTAGTGCTTTATGTCGCAGTGGGAATGAATTAATTAGTGCTTTACGTCGCAGTGGGAACATTTCGCCCATAGACATTGACATCGGTATATCAATGTAATAAATAATAGCGATAAATCCACGTGGATTTCCATGCAGGTGTGGAACTGTGCCCACCTACAGCCTTGCATACCCCATGTCTATCCCTGGCTACCTGTGCCTTGGGTAAAAGCCTGTGACACAATGCAGCTTGCCTGATCGCTAATCACTTGGTGGGAGACGACGAGCTCCAGCCCCGGACCAGGTAAACACCAGGTCTATCTCACTGAGACTGTGTGCGACTTGTGGTCTAAGCGGCTAGACAACGCAGATACACGGGACGTCTAATGAATCGTAAAGACTGTAATTATTTACATGGTAGATTACGGAAATTAAAGACACAGTATAATATCCAGATTATTGTGACTCAGGGGTCTTCATGGCAGTATTACTTTAGGATGTTATTTATTTGGAGGTAATGACATGGATCACGAGAAGTGCTACCAGTTTATGTATTAGCCTCCTGAAATACCTTTAGGCATACTGTACAACAAACAATACAACTTATTGTGTATCCTTTGTGTCCTTTTTAACTAACAAGCGACATAATTTATGTTCTCAGGCAAGTAGCATTAATCTGCAACTTCATTCTGTGGCATTTCCTTTAACATCTAGGCAACACTAGATGCTCAATGAATGTGATTAATCCATGTGGAAGGCTAATAGCGCTGGTTTCACTTTCACTGACAAGTGTTAGAATGTCTACAGTTTGTCCCCACCCATCACACACTGCAATATGACCATGCTACTACTACTATTGCCATCTTTCAACATACAGTAACTGATTAGCCATGTACAACTTACAGTAGCCAACTAGCCAGCCCACAACCTACAGTAGCTGACAAGCCATCTTACAGCCCACAGAAGCCATCTTACAGCCCACAGTAGCCATCTTACAGTTTATAGTAGCCATCTTACAGCTCACAAGTAGTAGTCTTACAGCCCACAGTAGCCAATTTACAGTTGACAGCAGTTGTCTTACACTAAGTTACAGCCCACAGTAGCCATCTTACAGTAGCCATCTTTCAGCCCATAGTAGCCATCTTACAGCCCACAGTCGCTGTCTTACAGTCTACAGTAGTCATATTACAGTTTACAGTAGTAGTCTTACAGTCCACAATAGCCATCTTACATCCCACAGTAGCCATCTTACAGTAGCTGTCTTACAGCCCATAGGAGCCATCTTACAGCCCACAGTCGCTGTCTTACAGTCTACAGTAGTCATATTACTGTTTACAGTAGTAGTCTTACAGCCCATAGTAGCCATCTTACAGCCCACAGTCACTGTCTTACAGTCTACAGTAGTAGTCATATTACAGTTTACAGTAGCTGTCTTACAGCCCATAGTAGCATCTTACAGCCCACAGTCGCTGTCTTACAGTCTACAGTAGTCCTATTACAGTTTACAGTAGCCGTCTTACAGCCCACAGTAGCCGTCTTACAGCCCATAGTAGCCATCTTACAGCAGCCCATAGTAGCCATCTTACAGCCCACAGTAGCCGTCTTACAGCCCACAGTAGCCGTCTTACAGCCCACAGTAGCCGTCTTACAGTTTACAGTAGCCGTCTTACAGCCCACAGTAGTAGTCATATTACAGTTTACAGTAGCCGTCTTACAGCTTACAGTAGTCGGCTCCCAACACTGACAGCTCACTTCA
>JAUTBQ010100864.1:0-15985 GCA_032361185.1 Lepetodrilus ovalis | reverse complement strand
TCTCTCTCTCTCTCTCTCTCTCTCTCTCTCTCTCTCTCTCTCTCTCTCTCTCTCTCTCTCTCTCTCCCTCGCTCTCTTTCTCTCTCTGTGTCTTTGTCTCACTCATCTCTATGCTCTATCTTTATCTCATTTCCTCTATCTTTCTCACGCTTCCTCTATCTCTGTATATGTATCTCTCTGTGTGTCTCTCACTTCATGTTTGTCTGTCTATCTATCCTCTGTCTTCCTATGTTTCTCTCCCTCTTCCATTCTCTCTCTTTCTTTCTCTCTCTCTCTCTCTCTCTCTCTCTCTCTCTCTCTCTACCTATCTCTGTACATTTCTCCTCTTTCTATCTCTCTATAAACAGCAGTATCAGTAGCATCCTGGTAATGGAACTGTCAAGTCAGGTGAATTCACTCAGGCTGCTATAGAAGAAGCTGGTGATGACTGGTGACATCAGAGCAGTTCCATCTGTTATCCTACAGCACCCACCAAATGAGCTGTGTAATGACTCGCTTGCTTACAAGTAAATCACTGAAGCACTATGGCAAGATTGTGACAAGTACATGTCATGATGTATCACTGGAGCAACAGGTCTGAAACAGCCTGCACAGAATGACATACGCAGTATTAGGTCAAATAACTAAGTCAAAGAGAGCTCATCATCTCGGCTATGATATATATACATGTAGTTGTTGAATATGGAGAGAAAAAAACCGATAGGGGAACCATGTGTGTCTGTATGGCAAGACACTGCAACTCTACATATCTGGCATAAATATTGTGGCAGTGTTATTCTGTATTATTCAGCCCATGGCAATAGGTCAGTATTATTCTGTATAATTCAGCCAATGGGTCAGTGTTATTCCATATAATTCAGTCAATGGGTCAGGATCATTCCATATCATTCAGCCAATGGGTCAATGTTATTCCATATCATTCAGCCAATGGGTCAGGATTATTCCATATCATTCAGCCAATGGGTCAGTGTTATTCCGTATCATTCAGCCATTGGGTCAATGTTATTTCATATCATTCAGCCAATGGATCAGTGTCATTCTACATTATTCATCCAACGAGTGAGTGTTATTCTACATTATTCAGCCAATGGGTGAGTGTTATTCTACAGTATTCAGCCAATGGGTCAGTGTTATTTCTACATTATTCAGCTAATAGGTCACGTCTCTAACATGGCTGTATCTCTTAATCACTACCTTATATATAATAGTTTTAAATAAGGTCATGGCTATATGATACGTCTGTGTAATTATCATATTCTTCATCATTTAATTAATGAGCCATCTATCTGCTATGGCAGTCATGATACAACACCAGATCTAACACACAGCAGTACATCACAATCTGTCACCTATTAAACAGGTCACGGAATTAATATGTCACTTCCTGGATCAGTCTAACCTCTCTTGGCTGAATTTGATGCCAGTGATTGACACTTGGTTTAGCGGCACCTGCAGCTAATATTACAGCAAGTCCTGGTGATCATATACAAGGGTTAGGGTAGATAATTGGTCTTGTCTTGGTTCTTTCTGTTATGTCAGCATCACTAACACATGGCAGCTTCATCTGGTCACTTCCGTGGTGTCAGGATGCATATGAATCA
The DNA here is from genome assembly GCA_032361185.1 of Lepetodrilus ovalis. Classification (NCBI taxonomy): domain Eukaryota; kingdom Metazoa; phylum Mollusca; class Gastropoda; order Lepetellida; family Lepetodrilidae; genus Lepetodrilus; species Lepetodrilus ovalis. The sequence continues at coordinate 14,384 of JAUTBQ010100864.1, read as the reverse complement.
CTTATTCAGGAAATCATTTCTGGAACATGGTTATGGAAAGATAAATGACCAGTTTATATAAATAGCACCATTAAAGCAAGTCCCAGTGATGACATGCTAGGGTAAAGATAATTGGTCTTGACATGGTACTGGCTTTTTTTCGAGTGCTTCTAACACTTCTTCTTTGGGTTCAGTTGTATGACACTCTTTTAGTATTGCAGTTGTTGTAAGTCCAATGGTAGAGTCTTCTACAATTGGAATTGGGCTGGATGAAGCTCTTGTAGGCTATTGGAAGAAAACAGCACTACCACTATAGTAACGACAGTTGTGAGTCTGTTGTAGCCTACAAGAGTGTTGTTCAACCCAACCCTTGCTCCGAGATTACGAAACTTTCTTGAGTACAATTTCATGCTCAACTCAGAGTTTGGTTCATAAATCTACATTTGAGCTTGAGCATGAAATCGTTATCAGAAAGTTTCGTATTCTCGGCCCCTGGTCACTTCCCTGGTGTCAGGATGCATGTTGTTTAGGAAGTCATATCTGAAACATATTAGTAAAGAGATAAATAACTAGTCCAGCAGATCGGTTCAGACATGTGACAACACTAAGATGCATCACATGCTTTTTTAGCTACCAATGTCAGTGATTCAGAATGGCATGATGCTTCTTTACATGGCACTATCAGAGTAAGACACTAGTTCTGGAAGTCTAAGGGTATGACATTGCCATTAATTAGCATTGATTCATATGGTTGTGGCAACGGTGTATCTTTGTCATGATACATCACTGATTTAGCAGCTTATTAATATTCATCTGTGTCCTAATATGTCACTGGTTCATCAGGTTAGCATTATGACTTGACAGAGACATGACTATAAGAAGATAAGCGAATCCGTAGCATAATGATTAGAGTGTTGACCGAATCATACCAAAATATGCTAAAAAACAGTGCACGGGTAAAACAAGGTTTGGTTATCTTGGAATGTGTAACTATGTCTGAGTGAGGTATAAATGTTCTAACTGTGACAGGATATTCTAGTGAGCTAGCTCCACCAACTGGTGGAAATTTGGTCTAGGGCATCATTAAACATGCAAGGCATGGTATGACTATACAAGAATAATACTCTTGCAAGCAGCTCTACCAACTTGATGAAGAGTACTATTTTACTGGTATACTAGTATGTTGGACTAATAGAAATAGTAATACTGAAGACCATTCTTATGCTGAAATTCAAACATGGATTGTGAGGCCAATTCTTCAAAATTATTTGACCTTGACTTTGACTTCACCATCTGAACCAATGGTTTAAACCCTCTTGCCAAGACCAGTAGGAGCATTTTATATCACAACCAACTACACACTGCCCTATAGTAAGAGAGAGGTTGTATAGGTACTGCTTGAATGAGAAAATACCATATATATTACCTCCCAGGTGAAAGCTCTGTTTAGGCATGAAGGATGATTCATTTTCCAAATGCTGTTGGATTGATCATGTAAATGATCCATACAATATGCTTTGTGTGTGATAGGGTTTATCTGCATCAACAAATTTGAATGGCAAAAACATATACAACTATGTGAACAATTGAATACAGCTGTATTAATCTATGAAGTGTTCATCATCACCACAATGTGATGTCTCACAATTGTTCCAGCATTCCAGTGACTTTGAACCTATTTCACTGTTGGACCTTGGATTGTGCAGTGATTGTCCATCAAACTAAAAAACATGGCGGTTCCAAGGTCAAATCCTATGAAGATATTTATATGCAAATGTAGTCGGGTGTGATAGAAGATGCTCCTACTGGTCCGAGCCAGCAGAGTTACCTACCCCTTTGTCTCAGCCGGTAGAGTGTTGGACCCACAATCCAGCAAATCTGGTACAAATCCCAGGATTGGCATAGTCACCGTTATCATTGGGTATATTGTGTAATTATTGGTTTGTCACCACTGGCTAATAACGATCTTTATATATTGTAAAAGTAACAAGTACAAATTAATGAATTGAAGGCAATTAGTGTATAATCGAGTACATGTATATGCAGTTTAGATGAGGTAAGAATATGCCAAATTTAGATTGCCTTGATTTTAACAGATTAACTAGTTGTAATTATGCATTTTACCAAGATATTGATAATAGTAACCAAGTTGGTTAATGTGACCAGGTTTGATAATTGTGACCAGCACTGTCCTATATGGAATGGCTTACTTTTGGCCTTATCTCTATCCTTACCAGTGGTGTAAAGTATGGCTGAGGGCGGAGATAAGGTTGATGTCCTTAGAGTCACTGCACCTTGTACATGACACCCATGTTGGAAAATTGAGATCTAATTTTTGCTAAGTTAGCAAATTACATCCATGACTTAGCAAATTGTGACTAGATGAGTTGAACAGTCCAAACTTGGCATGGCAAATATGGAAACTGTACTTTGAGTTTTTGCATTTCTTATTTTGTAAATATACAATACTGTGTCTCTCACCTGTCATTGCAATCAAGAACAGAACAGGTGCACCCAGCAACTCAAGTCAAGGTGCATGTCTCTTACACATGGCTGCATTAGGCTGTGATTAGTTTGTGCTGCTTCTATAACTGAATACATCCATAATGTAAGCTTGCTCTAAGGCTTTTATACCCACGTGAACCTGGCTGCTCCAAACATGGTTTTAGCCTAGGTAAAATAAGCAGTATGTACTATAGAGGAAGAATTTTGAGGATATTTAATTTCCCAAAGTAATAATATTTAATACCCACATGCATTTAATTATAGTGTATGCTAGATTTGGTATTCTTTCCATAAGGTATACCACAGCATAAAATTTCAATTTAACATTTTATTTATTTTATGAAAGAAAATTGTCAGTAAGCCCATATTGCACATTTCTTTTCCACAAATCTCATCCATGTACATGTACAGTGTATATAATATGTCTATATTATTTATGCTCAAAAGTGAGACCATGAATTTGCTTGATGCCGGTCATGTCTTGAGCATGCATTTAGTATCACTAAACCATCTTGAAAGAAATAAATGGAATTAAATTACAACAAAAATACAATAAAAATATGAAACACTTAATACAATAATTCCAAGTGCATGTTCATTTATTGACATCTTGTGTTTACCATTGCTCGAAACTTTAGCCATAAGCTCTCTCTATAATTTCCCTATCGGAGGAAATCCATTCACTAGCATAAAGCAAGGGATTTAAATCGGTTGAAATCAATGCATGTATTCTATCGAGCATGCCAAGTTTAATGCTCCCTCCGACAGTGTTTAAGGAGACGTTCGACCCGCTTCCCCATTGCTTGGTCTTCTGAGGCATAAACGTTATAGACCCCCGTTTTTCGTATATTCCTTTTAAGCCAAATTTGAGCGCAGATTCATTGACCGAGGTATCGGAACTGTACGGTGGCACTAGATAAAGAATCAATCTTTGACTTCTCTCGGAACCCAAGGTGAAAGCAATTTCTTGGAATGGACGCTTTCTCTCTCTCTCTCTCTCTCTCTCTCTCTCTCTCTCTTCCTCTCTCTCTAACTCTCACTCTCTCTCTCTATCTCTCTCTTCTCTCCCTCTCTCTCTCCCTCTCTCTCTCTCTCTCTCTCTGTCTCTGTGTGTGTGTGTGTGTGTGTGTGTGTGTGTGTGTCTTGAATTAGCTCCAGTTCGCAGATAGATGGTGATGATAGGATATCGTCGTGTATTCAGTTTCCGTTTTAATCTGCCTGCTTGCAACCATCACCCTCGTAGCTCCATGAAACTAGGATTGGTGGAGCAATGACAATCACAAGCTAATCTGCGGGCACCGGCTGAAGGTTGAATTATGTTGAATGGCAACATTCACTTTCATGTTCCCACATTATGGGAGGAAGTGCTTAAGAGCAGGATTTATTCTGTAGAGTAGTCTGAGAGCCTGAGATTGCCATTTTGTGTCAGGTTTGTGTGTCAGTTCAATAATTAAATTGGTATGCAAGGATGAATTCATAAATACTCCCTATCACCGCAGCGATCTGTCTCAATACTTTGTGTATTTTATTGCAGATGGGGAATTCTGCTGAGGCTATGATATGAGGATTGCAATAAGGTAAGAGGATTGTTGTTATTGCTTTAATTCAAAGATCAATGTTTGACTTGACAAAGATGTTATTTCTTTAAAGTTAGACAACTTGTGCACGACATGGAAGCTGGCATGTAGTGCACTACAGTGATACAACAAGTGCCATATGTGCTACTAGGACTTTATGAAGGATAGATGTTGCTCAAAAAAGTAAGAAATAGTGGTTGCTTAACCCTCTGGCCGCTGAAATAGGCACAGACACTGCACTTTAGGGCATCTCTGGAGAGTGTTAAAGGCATGTATACAATCTCAGATTTCAATGAGTGTGTGACACTATATTTGAGTAATAAATGCAAACTACATTCATTTGTGATATTTATCATCAATTATATATTGCTAAATTCCCTTTTGTCGATCCAAATTGGGGGGACTTCGATCTAGCACTTGTATGTTCCAAAGGCAAGATTATTAGAGCTACGTTCATTTTATTGATATCAAATATAACTAAAATATGTGTATAGCTATCGAGTAAATAACAACTTTTGGTTGGACAAATCAAGTCTCAGATAGAAAATCGTTTGTCCTGTATAAAGGTCAACTATCTGTGATAGTATGCTTTTAAAGGCATACACTCGCAGATGAAGTGGTCGTTTTGGATCGAACTGGAGTGTCTGCAAAGTATATTAACTTAAATAATACATATTAATATGGCTGTTGTACCTCAAGAAATCTTCCCCGCTCATTTTCAGCAGTAAAATGGTTCACTCACATCGGCAACGATGCCAATGGACGTTGTCACCTGTGATTGGTGAAGGTGACATTCAGAATTTCTCGGCAAAATCTGAGACTGCACTTTTTACTCATGATACAGAAAATCACCTGTTGTACTTCTCAATGCGCTTCCATTTCCCGTTCCAAAATTGTCCATTTTCCAAAAGTTATTTCCAATAATCCAATAAGGTATAATGTTGATATATATAAGGTAACGGATGAAAAGCTTATTCATAACATTGTGAAATTCATCCTTTTCTATATCTATGCACTGCACTTCAAATCAAATAACTTTTATATATGTTATCCTAAGCGACTTAAGTAAAGTCAATGATATATAATTCTCTTCTTGAACTTGTTAAATGTAGGTTGCCTTAATTGTAACTATTCTTTTCAATACATGTATATTGATATTACTCGAGGTCATTTATTGATGTCTTGTGTTTACCATTGCTAATTCTGTGGCATTAAGCGCTCTGTATAATTTTTCTATCACAGAATGTCATTCACAAGCATGTTGTAGGGTATTTAAATTGGTTAGAATCAATGCATGTGTTTATTGAGCATGCCGAGTTTAATGATGCCTTTGGCACAGTTTAAGAGGAAGTTCTTACAACTACCGAGGCATACTTATTTATTATGTCTCACTTGGTATCAATATTTTTCTATTCTAATGAATAATTTGTCCTGGAATTATTTGGCATGTCAATATATTGATTCGGAATAATTGGGAGAGATGTTATTTTTCTTGTTCAGAAATTTAGAAATTATTTCTGTATCGTTTAACCAATGAATATTATTTGTGCTTCGTGTCAAAGGTAGGTCTGTCCTACTAAGCATTTAACATCAACTGATTTACATACATTTATCCTATTCTAAGGTGAAAGTTGAAGACCATTTTAAGAATTTAACTCGAGAATGTTTAGTTACCTTCCTGTTTCTGAAGCATCTGGATAGTTTTGGTATTGGTTTGAATTCGGGGTTTAGAGCCACTTTCAAAATTAGTTCACTCATATCACAGCTTGTCAGTTCATGGCAGGAGGAAAACTGCAACACCCATAACATTGAGTGTTGCAGTAAGCATGGAAGTACCAGATGGTACTGACAAACCAATGACGACAAGTGCCAAGTGGACTGAAACTGCACAGACAGCTTGTTGGAAATGTAAGTCTATCCTACTAAGCATCAGAAAGGTAATTTCTGCGAACATTGATGCCAGCTTCTTGAGATGGGTTCAAACCAAGGACATTTGGCTATGATGTCTGGCAAGCTACCACTCACTGTGCTACAACCAGACTCTGCTTGGTGGTGTTTCTAGTATGTTCAGTGGTCATTAACTAGCTAACAATATCTTCATCTGTCATATTTTGCTGCAACTCAAAATCTTGGTGAGACAGAGCCATCTTCTTCTTCTTGATCATCATCATCACCATGATCATCGTCATAGTCATTGTCATCATCATCATCGTCGTCATAGTCGTCATCGTCATCATCATGATTGTCGTCATCATCGTTGTCATTGTTGTTTTCACCGTTGTTGTTGTCATCGTCGTCGTTGTCATCATCATCATCATCATTATCATCATCATCAATCATTATCATTTGTTGTACACAAAAGTTAGGACTAGTTTTCTTATGTTATTTATGCAAACGTTAATACTACATGTATTATTACATATTCATGAAAAATTGGATTGATTGTTATAAAAACGATAAGAGTGGCAAGCAATGCAATGTTCAGTACACAGAGCACTCTGTAATGGAGGGTGGTGTGCTTCACACATACATATATTATTATTATTATTATTATTAATGTTTGACATATGGTACATACTGTACTCTATTGCATCACTAAAAAGGAAACCAATAATTCAAATTGTTAGTTTTACAGTCATGATATCAGCGCGTTACAGCCCTTTTGGCAGTATTTGCACATTGGATGGTGTACTGTTCTGGCCTGTTTTCAATACTAATGGTAATTCCTAGGATTTGTCTGCATGCCATAGCTTACGTAGCTGATCCACACGATGATTAATTAGCTAACAGTAACTTGCAGTACTTTGCTATATAAGTGGTGTCTAGCATCTTGCAATAGCATATTCATTATATCATCCACATAATAATGCATATTATTTATAGGGTTTTTTAGTAGTCTGGATATATATTTCACTTAAAACGTCTACACTTTAAAAGACATTAAATTTGTCAATGGAATCTTTGGAATCTTCAGAAATAGAGTAGAGAACTCAGTATTAGAAGTAATATTAGCTATACCTATTAAGACTAATAGACTAGTGCACATATATAGTCATAGAGTGATATCATATAGAGAATGTCATCAGGTCAGCACTATTATATTCATTGATAACCCATAAATCAATGAAATAATGTCAGCCATGACCTCACAATGATTTTCTTACAAATTCTATCTCTGCCATTAGCAGACAAAACTTGCATTTTTTTGGGTGTGTAAATATTGTAAATATTAATACATAGAAAATGATGAGAATAATTTGCTGAAGTCTTAAGCCTCATCCAAGGTACATACTACACACTATTGATGACTGTTATGCATTGTTTGACGATGCGTCTTGGTCAATGACTTAAAGCCACTTGCTTGTATGACTTGAGCAAACATAATAAATGCAAGCTATTCTGTCTTGCTGATCTATTAATTGCTGACATTTGGATTCTCATGCAATCAATGAGCCCGGGATATTGTGGTGTGCAAATTAGTGCCATTTATGCTGATGAGGCCCTGCAGGGGTTACTGCTGTATTTCTCTCACAAGTAGTGTCTATTGATTACAAACTCTGCGTGTAATGAGTCTGACTACAGGTTTTGGTAAGGGGCAAGCAGTAATTGGAAAGAGGTCCATGCTGTTTGTTTAAGGATGGGGTTTCAATTACCTCTTATAGGGAGTAAACATTTTATGGGGGTAAGAAAAGGCCATAATTGAGTAAATATAAGCTGGATAATTGAAGGTTTGAGACATTAAAGGTACAGGTGCCACTGAGATTGAGATTAATTGATCTTGGGTCCAATCATTTCTCCACAGTATCACATCTATCTTGCAGTGGTGTGATTGGTGTACGGCTGTCTTACAGTGGTGTGATTGTACAGTGTCATATCTGTCTTGCAGTGGTGTGATTGGTGTACAGTATCACATCTGTCTTGCAGTGGTGTGATTGGTGTACGTCTTAGTGGGATCTAAATAGATTGTAAATGATACATGTATGTGGTCATCATAATTGTTATCATTGATGGTCAAAATATATAGTACACATACTGTACATGTAGGTAGTCATCATAGATGAATAGTGTTACTGGTGATCATAGAAGGTAAACATATGTGGTCATCATTGACTACCATTGTAAGATAATATTGATGGTCATCATAGATTAAATCATCAGTGATCTATATTGATTGCTATTGTAGATGGTAAACATAGGTGATTTTCCTAGATAACCATCATTATGACATTCCTGTAGATTATTATCACTGATGGCCATCATGGATTGCAAACATAGATGTCATCATAGATGGCAAACATGGACGTAGGTAGATGGTCATCATTTATTTTCATCATTGGTGGTCAAGATTGGTAGTCATCCTGTATAGGAGATATTGGTGGTCATCATCAATTGTCATCATAAATGTCAACATTGTCATCATAGTTAGATAAATGATTAGAAGTGATGGCCACTATAGATTGTAAACAGAGGCATTCATCAAAGTTTGTCATTCATTACCATGAATGGGTAAACATTGTCATCATAGATAGTCATCAGAAATAGTCATCATTGATATCCAAGATTAATGCCAATAATGGTCATCCAGGTGAACCTAAGTAACCTGGACAGGGATGGTCTGATCTGAACATGATATATCAACATGCACCTCCAATGAGCAGATCAACCCAGACTAAGACTTACACCAACAGCCTACAATATATGCACCTCCAATGAGCAGATCAAGCCAGACTAACATTTACACCAACAGCCTACAACATATGCACCTCCAATGAGCAGATCAAGCCAGACTAAGGTTTATACCAACAGCCTACAACATATGCACCTCCAAGAGGCAGATCAAGCCAGACTAAGGTTTATACCAACAGCCTACAACATTTCTGATGCCATCAGAATCAGGCAGCACTTACAGACAAATTACTGTTTACCTTATTGGAGCCACAGATCTGAATTTCACCCTCGTGATGTGCAGAATTGCATGCACTTTACACAGCTCACTTGCATGCAATGTTCCAAATTGGAAGAGATGGGCTACTGCAATGCTTATTACATTAGACCACAAAACTGAAAGTTCTAAGTTCGAACTTCTACATGGCCATGGTGGCAGATTACAGTGATATATATGGATAGAAGATTGAGTTTTACTATGTTTGTGTGGGATCGGGAAATGGTGGAGAAGCCTGAATCAATTAATCACCTCTAAATTGGAATCTAAGCTTTATCTGTATCCATTATCCTTGGACTGTAGGCGCACCTTTGCTCTTTGGACTAACAACGGAAGACTGTTCATACATGACGCAGACTACTTTCGAGGTGATTGGAAAACCACTGGGTTCAACCCTGAGTCAGACACCCACGTTTTACAATTTTATTAATGTTTCACTTCAGATGAGAACACAGCTACAGGAAGAATGAATTAATTCCTGGTGGACCATATTCTTTTACCCCACCACCAATGATTACATTTTAATTGGCTGTGAATTAAAAAATTTAATCTTTACGTTAACAGTGTTGCTTGCTGTGCAGACTGTTGTCAAGCTCTACATGCTATTCATCAATCCTAGTTAAAACCAGCAGACATGACAAGGCAATTTGTGGCTGCATTACATAGCATGGCTTGGTCAAAGCCCTATCCAGTTTCTAATGGAAAGCAGAAATTACTACATTAATTACCCCATTCCATGTAATCAGCTTAGGCAAGGAGAACCTAATCCAACATTAAGGTGATCATTTCACTATTGGACTGATTATTACGGGCATTCACAGGCACAGACCACTTTCCTCAGACAGATGTCATTACTGACATCACAAGAGGCCATTAAAATGGGTTGATCAGTTTTCAAAAACGGGTGAAAATAGATGCGGGTGCTTCCTGCTTTGTAGACTTCACTTACCTATCGCTGTCATCATTGGCACTGTCATCATTGTTGCCATCATCACCATCGTCATCATAGTCATCATCATCATCGTCATTGTCATCATCATCATTGTCATAACCATTGCTATCAGTGTCATTGTTATCATCATCACCATCATCATTGCCATCATCATAATCACAGTCATTTTCATCATCATCATCATCATCATCATAATCATCATCATCATCATCATAATAATCAACGTTATCATCATCATGGTCATTGTCTCATCATCATCGTTGTTATCATCATCTTCATATTCATTATTATCATTACCATCATCATCATTGCATTTCATACTTCATCTGAGAATAACAAAGTTATCTGACCATACACATTTATTATACTGCTAATTCCATGGCATTTTATTAGAATAAGTTGGTACATGTTTTACGTACATGTATGTTGTTATTTTCATTATCTGCAGAATGGTTTCATATTAGTAACGAATTGCTGTGCAGTAATTAGTAAATTCACAGTAAATATCATCTTCATACATCTACTAGATATGTTTATGGAAGTGAGTATTTATATATTTAATTAGATTTACAGTTCTCTTCATAATAAAGATAATCAACTAAAGATCAGAAAGATGATTACATTTTTCCCTCAATAAGTTAGTTATTTAATTTCATGATATTTACCAACTAGTAATTAAACTGAGGTTTTATTTCCCTATTCCTTGGTAGTAATATTATCTTTTGGCTAAATAAGTAAGCATTTAGTAGTAAAGTTGATATAATTAAGAATAAATCGACTCTAAACTTGGTAATCATATCTTCTTGTGCCATTAATAATATATTAGTATAACTTTTAATTTACATGAAATAGTTTCTGATTATGATTCTGTTTTATGAATTCCAGATCCAATGTCATAATTTTAATAAATAATCAAAATACAAGTAGAGAATAAATTTTGTATGTTCCGTTGTTTGTCTTTGGTAACATCTTTCCATCTTAACCGTATGCCTGTTAGATTTTATTGTTGTTTTCAATGTTTTGCTGTTTAATTTGGACTTCAATATTTAGCCCATATCATGACAATGAGTATGACAGTAAACTTGTGAGCACTGACTGATGAACCAAGATGATAGCTGAATTGCAATAGTAGATACAGTGCATCCTATCTAACCCTCTCCATGCTGAAGGCAACTAGAAATGCCCTGAAGAGCTGTGTCTGTGCCTAATCCAGCAGGGAGAGGGTTAAGGCAATGGTCACATCAGAAATGTATCTTCTGTGAAACTTGATGCCAGGTCCCTGTATTGGATTCAATTTCAGGAACTTTGGCACCGAAGTCCAACTTTCTACTGCTGAACAACCACCAGCCACTGCCTAATGCTACATTACCATCATCTATACTCAGCAAAATAAATTAAGGGCCAGCATATGTTTTGTCAAGAAGCTTTCTACTAAATTTTGGAACTCAGCTCGAGCAATCTAGTGTAGTTCTTATTCCAATACATCTGCAAATTCTTGAAGAGTACCTGGAACTTGCAGGTGTTTGGAATTTCTTTGTTTTAAAAAAAATAACATGTATGTCCAAAAAGCTACTTGTCCTTAATTATTTTCATTGAGTATTTATTTTGATTTGCTGTGATTTGATTTCCCTTTGATATATTGCAAACAATCATCTAATTCATATTGAATACATATTATTATTTGGATTGGATATTTTACGTATTAAGACACAATTTCAACTGTTGCTAGTTAAGTAATATAGAAACGTCTATTATCATGACAAATGAGTAATATGAAAAAGATGAAAAATTTGATAAATGTTGGTCTGTTGTTGTTGTTGGTCAAATTGGGGTTTAGAGCTGATTTCAAGATTCTTTCACTCGTATCAAGACTTGCATTCGCTATTAATCTCAGTCTGCAGAGGATATACCTGAAGGTGATTAAACTGCCATTAATCTTGTCTGCATCATTAACCCTCTCCCTGCTGGATTGGGTGCAGACACAGCTATTCAGGGCATCTCTGGTTGCCTTCAGTATGGAGAGGGTTAATACAATCTATTTCACTGTAACAGAACCATGCTGATCTTGGGATTTGAACCTGTGTTGCTGGATTGCAAGTCCAACGCTATACCAACTTCTCCAAAGGGGTTACCAGGAAGCCCCCTCTGGCCAAGACCGGTAGGAACATCGTATATCACTCGGCTACATTCGCATCAGCCTTAGCATCAGTTCTAGGTAAACTGCACCTTATTTCCAATATAATGAGGAAGCGGAGAATGCTGGGGTTGGTGCATGCATTCTTTATGAACGACTGTGCAGAATGCAGCCCCCTCATTTACACACACACTGCCCAAACAAACCTGCATTCAGAGCAAACAACGGCTTCGTACCAAACACACAAAACAGGTGGAAATTGAAGACATTGACCTAAAGGCATCTCAATTATACCTGCCCACAATCACCTGGTGGGCTATGAGCCTATCCTTGATTTCTGAGGTCTTCGTATCACGATGACGCTTCAACTACGTGGATGGATTGTGAAGTATGTACAATGTGCTTTCAATACGCCTCATGATCGCATGTCGTACATGTATGTATTCCACACTTAGCCATTTTATTGGATTAATTACTATGAAAGTTGTTAATGTCATCAAGATTGGTTTACAGCAGACAGAAGGTTAAAGGTATTCACTGGATAATTGATCTGCAATCAAGGTATATCCTCTTTTATTGCTTAAAAATGTTGATTTTTTTCTTTTGTATTTAACATTTATTGGCTTAAAATTTATGTTACTAGCCTATATTATGGAAAATATTTGTATTTGCTTTGCTACTAGACTAGCTTATTAATATTTATCCTCAATAACTTTAACTTTAAACTTAACTTAACATTTAATTTAATTAATAACCTAACTTTAATTTAAATGTTAATTTAATTTAAACATTAACTTTACTGCACTAATGCACTATTTTTGTATGATGGTTTTAGAATTCTCTCCAGGCATGGGTCCAAATAGCAAAAGGTGTATTTTGTGTGCAGACTCGTCATCACAATTCATAATAGTTTTCTTATTTGATACTCAAGGGGTGGTATCCTATAAACAGCTTACATTTTTTTTGGACTTAAGTCAGCAACAAAAACCTTAGTTATCAACCTATTTTGACAAAGTTTTCTCAAATTGGCTTAGACAAAGTTTATTTATTTGTTTATTTATGTCTAAAACTTCAGACTAATCCAATATAGAAAATTTGGTCAAAATGTGTCGCAAAGTTAGTGTTTTGCTGACATAAGTCTTAAGCTGTTTATAAGATACCACCCCTGACTCTACATGAACTTTTTGAGGCACCTGTCCATGTGTCCTATTGGACATGTAACTGTAGGTTAAAGGCTTGTTAATCTGGGATAATTCACATGTCCACCTGTGGATCATACCTGTCCCAGACAGGCAGACAATCCTGTACTCAAATTCACATATTGGTCAGATTACATGCAAGGTGACTACACCTGGTTGTTTGTTTTTCATGATTTGTATATCATTGAGCTGGCTAGACACACTTTGATATCGCCATCAGATTGAATTAGTACGAGTACCTCCATCCGGGGCAAGAATCCATTCCCAGGATCTGTTACATCAACCATCATTAATCATAGTCCACACATCATGTAAATGTATATTACCACCTCCTTATCATTGGAAATGGAGCCTGCTTCTTAAGTATATTCCTGTTTCTAATCAAGGTAGGTATGTGTAGCCATTTGATATGAGATGCTAGTTCTACTGGTCTCGGCCAGCAGGGTTACCCCTATTATTTGATACTGTTGGTGTAATGTTGAACTAGAGTAATAAAATTTACCTGCCAAATGTGTATATTTTGTATTTCCTTTTACACTAATATTAATTAAAATAATAACAACAACAATAACAATAATAATAATAATAGTAATAATAATAAGATTAATAATAATTACAATAATAATAATAATAATAATAATAATATTAATATTAATATTAATACTAACACAGTGTCCCCTCGATATAATGTTGAAGTTGGGGTCCATGACATACCCACTGTGTTATAATTCCTGCCTTATACGATATTACAGGGAAATAACAAAAATTAAAATGGGATCCACATCTGACCCCGTCTTATATCTGAATCTGAAGTACATCAGAACGTGTTTTATCAAGGGGTCACTGTAATAGCAATGTCCACATTTATGTTGTGCCAAATCCACGCTTGAAAGTGTGCTCATAGAGCTTCATTATGAGCTGAGGCCAGCTGCAGTGCTGCACGATGCTCTTGTAGTACTACAATAGCTTTAAGTCCAATTAAGCTACAGTGTCCCCTCTATATAAGGCTGTATTTGGGGCCCTTATAGTACCAGCCTTATATAATAGTGCAGGTAAATAACAAAAAATAAAAATGGGGTCCACATCTGACCCAGCC
>JAUTBQ010100753.1:0-15985 GCA_032361185.1 Lepetodrilus ovalis | reverse complement strand
CGAAGCTGCTATTTTGCTACAAGTCATTCAGCTGGCCACTATTTGTAGAAAAGTAATGTGGTGATAGCAGCCCTGGGGCATGTTGCACGACACTCTTGTAGCGCTACAATAGTTGTAGCCTACAAGAGCATCATGCAACAGGCCCCTGGTTTGATGCCAAATGCATATAGCAAAGCTTGATGGACATTTAAGGCAGCTTTGCTTCAATTTACTGCAATTCAGGACAAAACACAATTACAAAGACAAAATATTTGTTCAAGTGGTTTATTGCCTTAATGATGATTGGCTACTCGATGAATTCTCATTTGGCTGACAATATATACTACATATCACATCGACTGTCCTATCACGCTACAGTCTAGACTATATACATTGTGACCAACTGCTTGAAGCCCTTGTAGTATAGACTTGATCTACAAGATTTACAATTAAAGAGTGGCATTCTTAAATTACCACGATTACAGGGTTTGTTTTGCAAATAAATAAACATCAGCTGACTGCAAGTACAAACATCATAGTCATTCATTCTGTTCTTTCTATGGATGGTTACAGGGATTTTGCACTTCTGCTATCCTATCTTCTGAGAAGGTTGATAATAAAGCAAGGCTAGCCATATTTGATCAATAAAGAGCATAAGACATTTTCTCCACGAACTACATTTAACTTGACGTGTATTACAGAAATTGCTTTGAAATTTTAATCAGCAGGGAGATGGCTTAAGCTCAGACGATGGTACTGTGGAATGGTACATAGATAATGGTACATAGATACAGGAGGTACAATAACGTGCACAGGCACCAGGCATTTCACAATAACGGTTGTAATGAATGATAGCAAAGACCACGATGTTTCTGTATAGTCAGAATATAAATATCGGGAGATGTGGTTGGTTGATTGATTGATTGGTTAGTTGGTTGGTTGGTTGGTTGGTTGGTTAGCAGGTTATAGGAAGAAGGAAAGAAAATTTAAAAAATATGGGACTTCTTAATAAATTGTGACCAGATTAGACAAATGATGGACCCACCAACAATTTGTTCTTTGGCTTCACGAACAAACCAATAAGTGAATGGGTAGATGCTACAATGTGCCTGTATTTTGGAAATGTGGAAACGAAATGTAGTTTACTGTTTCTAATCCAACATGGACTGTTGTGAGAATATATTGAAATTGATTTGCAATTTAAATAATAATTATCTATCATGGGTGCATTATCTGAAATTATTGTGAGGCAATATGATAGTGGTGTCACAACCAAATACATATATATAAAGTGATCAATATATAGATATACATACCGGTATGTAAAAAATAGTGGAATTTCGCAAATATATCAAGAAGAAAAAGAATTGCACAAAGTAAAATTAATTTGATTAATAAGCATTTTTAAACCTGAATGCAGTTTTTGAAACCCAGGCATGATGCAATATTGTTCAGAAATCACCAGAGGAAATTCTTTTCAAACATGATCTACATAGAATACCTTTCCAATAATCATAACTCCCATATGGAATGTTACATCAAACTATTCATAGGATAGCATACATGTACACTGTCATAATACAACATAGAAACTATCAACTTCGAATATCTCCATTTTCTTGACTTTTATTGAAGAATATTGAAATTCCAAATTATTAGAACTCCGGGCTTTGCGTTACTCCAGATATATGAGTTTTAAAGGCATACTATCACAGATGGTTGACCTAGATAATGGTGAAACAAATTTATATCCAAGACTACTTACGTTTGACTTGTCCACACAAAAGTAGTTAATTACCAATGAACTTATATATTCCCCAACACTTCATAGTTATCACAAATTTCATATTTTAAATGAATTCAAATTATCATTAATTATCTTGTCTTTGATGCATCAACTCATCTGTGAAGGAACGTAATCTTGTCATTTCATATTTTGGTCGTACACTTTGAGTTATGTCCCTTTGCATCAATATGATGAAGCAAAAGGAAATACGACCATATTCATGTTGTTTACCATCAGTATAATAACTGGCAAAGACCTATAGATATCGTGAGTGTGGAATGGAATTTTGTCTACCAAATATCTGCGGAAAGGGTCTTTAAACTACAAACATGATTTTATGTATGTCAGGTGAATGTACTTTGCAATTGTAGCAAAGAACTACCGGTAGTCCAAAACGACCATAAATATCTGTGATAATATGCCTTTTTGTATTCCATGAATTTAAGTACTACCGTAGTAACTATTTTTATGGAAAGTCGACCCATACATGACGACTAATCACCGAGAACACAGATGCATGTTCGGTCGGAGCAGTATCTAATGCTGGACTTTAATATACACTGTGGTACATCTCCCTTGTACTCAAAGCTAGACTAGATTAAAGTGGGTCAAAATAGATTAATGTATTGCCCTATGTCGCTGTGGGAATATCTCGCCCACATGCAACAACAGTAATAACAGAGATACACTGTACATGTATAAGCTTACTATAGCAGTATCACAAAGTTTCACAATACCAGTATAAACTTACAGGTAACAACATAATCTACATTATTTAAAAAAAAAATTCAAGATATTCTTAATGAAACTAGTTTTCTAGGTAATCAAAAAGGAATGCAAACTTTTATATCAATAACAATCTTTAGTAAATGTACATTTTAACTCGATCAACACTGGAAGTCAGACCTTAAATTTATGTAGGAAACAACATTTAATCATCATCATTTGGAAAACACATACCGGTATAACATAGCTCGATCTCAACCCAAACATTTCATTTTGTGCAAGTACAAAATTCAACAAATGCATGGCTATAAGTACAAAGTTTTAAGAAATACATTTGCATATGAATGATAATTTAATGAATTTGCAATCTTAGTATTTACAGAACATAAAATATACCACGAGAACATTATTACTTAACTCTTACTGCTGGTTTAACCACAATAACAACTTAGGTCTCAGGTTGTCACCAATGGTGAGAAAAGATTAATACGAGCCTAACATTAAGTTATTACCAGTAACGATGGAAAACGAAATTAATTTGGTGTTAAATCCAGTGTTGTTTTTTCTATTACCCAGTAACATGGACAACACGATACAAATGCAATTTGTACACATTAACATACATGTGCAATAAATAACCAACAACTATCAACAATGTCAGCACCACGATAATGGTAATGAGATGTGCAATATACAGAATATACACCACAGCCATTGTGGTACCGAGATACAAAGTAGTGTCAGTGGTAACATTGGTAAAGATGAACAGGAATACGACACTAACAACTGAAACACGGTTTTAAATCGGTTAGATTAGGATATGAAACATCTTGTGATGTTTTCATGATCTTGGAAGAAAATATGCTCATGAAACAAAAAGATCATGTCAGGAATCAAAATAGTCGTAAGCAACATATATCTGCAAATTGATGTAAAAAATAATGCTGAAAAGCTCTCAATGGAATGTGACAATGACTTTGAAAAAGCATTTTGATTTCGATGAATAATTTCCGAGCAATGATGCCGACGGTGGGAGCTCTTAAATTTAAAAAAAAGTATGCCAATGACCTCATCTGTATTTCACATATATTTTTTTAAGCACCAGGTCATGTTGCCATGGCTACAGAGCTGTCTGGCACACATCCTCGGTGGGTTTGTATCAACAATTACGTTGACGATCTCGCAGCAAATGCTGTGCCCATGTAACAGCTACCACTGGCACACAAAACTCCGAGTGCTTGAAACGATAGCATGGAAATATCAAAACTAAAAGAAAACAAGCCAGGACCCCATTCCACAAAATGATCATAGCACTATAAGAGTCATGTAAGTCCTATTACGTTAACATGGTGTACCATCTTTTAATGCCTTTTGGTATGACGTGACCGGGGATCGAACCCTTGACCTTCCATACTCTGGACTGACACTATAACCATTATGCCACAGAGCCTGTTCCTAGTTGACTACTACGATCATTTTGTGGAACGGTGTCCAGAACACTAGAATCACCTCTTTTACAAGTGGTTCATCAATAGTCTACAGTACACACAAAGAGTTAATGCATAGTTCTCAAAGTAATAAACTAAAAAAAAAAAAAACCGAGATAAACTGACATTTAGATTTTGCGACGCCGATGGGTACTAAATATTGTCGACTATTAGGAGGTTGATAGCATACACACCCCCAGGCTTTTATATATGGATACACTGAAGAGCTAGTCATGCTTTAAATATTGGTGTGATGCTCTAGTTTATGATTACATTTGTTTGGTATTTAATAAATAACATGTTAATAGAATATTAGCAATATATTTGAACAATATTATCTATTGCACTAAATCACATTCTCTGTCAGTGAACTGTCTATAATTAGGTGTTCTCGTCGTAATAAGCAAACTCAGACATTGGTACCATGACATTACACAAGCAGGACAATGGCTCAAGGTCATTGTTCCTTTGGATCTACACATTCTACTAACTTGTACTACTTGGCTTCAAACTCGAACCATCACCATAAATTAAATCCTCGCATATATTCATTCCATCACACATTCAACAAAGACAATCTAATGTAAGCTATACCACACTATTTGCATCACAATTTTCGTAACTTTCCCGGTCCTATAGGTACGGAACCTTCTATCGTGCACCTTTTATTCACTTCTCAACCTCTTCAATGAATACCTTGTTGCTTCCAGTGTGTCATGGAAGATTTGATTGGAGCTAGAGAGACCGGTAGTATGTGTATGACACAACTACATCATGTTCCGTGCTCCACCAACATACCAGCAATGTCCGCAATGATTCATGGCACCTCGACTCGTAACAGATTTTCATCAAAAATATGTTCCTGACATACAAACCTGGCACATTATATTCAAATTTTCCCTATAAATTTCCTGCATTTTCAAATAAACTTACACATAAATGCATCGAAAAATATTCATTTACGACTTCACTAAGAAACCAACAGTTATCTCCCATGTTAAATGGTCTTGAAACAGGTCAATATTCGGAAAGAATAATATAAGCATACCGGGTAAATATTATTTGTGTATGCAATTTAGATTACTGAATACATTGATGTTGTTCGTTGCTAATGCATAATCTACTAAATCACATAATGATGACCAACTGTGGGGAATGTTTCAGGAAAATTCAGCTAACTGAATGTGAACCAGGCCTGTAATTCAATGCAGTGACTCGTTCCGACACTCTGACATCGAGATGCTCATATACGCTTGACGAATCCTACGTGCAGCTGTTCAGGAACGTCGATTGTTTCCAAGGCGATGGAGGATGGGTTAAAGGGGAAGGTCACGGGGTAAGAGTACTTTGTGTCCATCAACAGTGTGTTGGCCAATCCCTGGCGGTTCTTCAACTTCTCCTGGATCTTGCGAATAAACGCGATCGGAACGCGCTCCTCGAACTCGTCCACTGGGGTGTACAGGTTGAGGATCTTCACAATCTGAAAACACGGATAAATAATGCATTATTATATTTAGTTGTGGAAAAAGTTTTATATGCATACCGCGTATGTAAATTATCTAGTAGTAACTCCATTTACCGGCCATAGCAACAGAAAATTGTGATTTCACTTGGAAACAAGCCTAAAGCACATGGAAAAGGAAAATAAATGACTGCCTGACAAATAAATCAGTGTATTTCAGCAGATTTCCATGGATACATAGAAAATATGCATTGCCCGATTTGCACGGCACAGAAGAACTAATGTTGGGAACTCCACTACACAGAACAGACAGAGCTACTATCATGTTAGTTGAAAAGGTCATTTACAAGAACACTGATGTAGACTTGGATCCCTTTAGCAGGTTCAAATTCAGGACTTTTGGCAAACTCAAATTCAGGACTTTTATCAGGCTCAAATACAGGACTTTTGGCAAACTCAAATTCAGGACTTTTATCAGGCTCAAATACAGGACCTTTGGCAAACTCAAATACAGGACCTTTGGCAAACTCAAATTCAGGACTTTTATCAGGCTCAAATACAGGACTTTTATCACGCTCAAATACAGGACTTTTATCACGCTCAAATACAGGACCTTTGGCAAACTCAAATTCAGGACTTTTATCAGGCTCAAATACAGGACCTTTGGCAGACTCAAATACAGGACCTTTGGCAAACTCACATTTGTGACCTTTGTCTCTGGTATAACAATCTACTACTGTGCTACCAGCTGTCTTCAATGACGTATTACCTAGTGGTAGTGGTAGAGCGAGCATCAACAATAACAAAGGTATTGACTGGGTTGTAAACTCCCCATGGAGTTGAGAAAGAAAAAGAGAGTGCACTGACCCACTGACCTGGGTAATAATGTATTTAGAACACGGATGTGTCACAATATAAACGTATCCATTATTATTGATATTGTTATCATTATTATTACCTGTGGCAGGGTGAGTTTGGAGCACATCTCGCAGACACTCTCGACGTCGGCGTCAGTTTTCCGCGCCTGCAGTAGTTGCGACGCCTGGATGATAGTTTCCAGTGTGGTCGACGCCCCAGACTCATGCAGCTTGTTGTCTCTCAGCCACTGCTCCAGGTGACTGATGTTATACCTGGCCAACACGACAAATACATGTAGACAACGATACATGTGCAGCTTACTATCAAACATGGCAACAGACAATTGTGATATAATTATTTTAAAAAAAATATTTTTTTTGTAATGGGGTTTATAGTCACTTTCTAGAATCTTTCACTAACATCACGACTTTTTAGTTTAGGGCAGGAGGAAACCTGCAACATCCATAGCGCTGAATGTTGCAGTAAACCTGCGAGCACCGGATGGCTACTGACAGACCAAGGATGATAACTGAAATGCCACTCTACAGACAGTGCATCCTACCAATATCGCGAACATTGACACCGGGCCCCCATGGAGCGGGATTTGAACTCCGTACCTTTCGCTCCAAAGTCGAATGTTCTACCACTGCGCTACATCCAGCCCCATTTAAGCGGAAAATAACTCCAGGCTGCCAGCCACATCCAAATCACCATTATTTTGTGATTCCACAGAAAATTACTCATCAGTATTAGCGACGAGCATGTACCAACGGAATTAGCCGTGGAAATTTGCTATCCCTCTCAAACATGGCAACAGACAATTGTGATTTCAAGCCTGGGTTGCAGGACCTGTCACATTCTGGGCAAATAAGTCGACCGACTTGATAAATACATGGATCCACAGAAAGTTGTCATGCCTGCCCTCCACTATCAGTGATAGGTCACATGTGCCAACAGATTTAGCTGAAGTGAGTTTGGGAAATGTTCCTGAACAGCTACCACTAGGAATGAAGATGGGACTGTCCGTGGACTGTCAGACTGTCCGTGGACTGTCCGGGGAGGATGTACACACCTGATCTGCATTCCCTTGGACCAGTTACACATGTCTTTCCTCAACAGCAGGTTGTTCAGAGCACCAGCACAGATGAAGTAGTACAACTGAAACGTCGGAGAAAACACTGAATTAGGTTAATCACAAACTGGAGAGAAAGTCATTAAACTACCATGAAAGTATTTTCAATTTTTAATGTTATGTTTCAATTTCATGTCATGGGTCATGTTTCAATTTCATGTCATGTTTCTTTTCTTTTTTGTAATGGGGTTTCTAGTCGCTTTGTAGAATCTTTCACTAACATCACGACTTGTCAGTTTAGGGCAGGAGGAAACCCACAACGTCATGTTTCAATTTCATGGATCAATTCCATGTCATATTTCAGTTTCATGCTTCAATTTCATGGTTTAACTTAATGTCACGTTTCAATTTTATGTCATGTTTCAGTTTCAAGTTATGTTTCAATTTCATGTTCATGTTTCAATTTCATGTTTCCAGTAGAAGACATCGGGATGGTAACTGACCTGTCTGAATATCTGTTTGACTAGTTCTGGGTCCACGGCGTGTTGAGTGACTATCCTCATGTAACTGTGTAGCTGTGGGAGGAGATGGAGACAATACTCATTATCACAGTACACCAAAATAACACGTTTACAATTAAGTACAGTTGTAAGTAAGAATTACATGAGTACCTACTAGATGAGATACTATAATAACCAGTGAAACTGAAACCACCGATTTCTTAATATTGTTAAAATTACAAAACAACTTGGCCCAGAGCTCAAATTTAATATGGAGATTTATGAACAAAACTTTGGGTTGAGCATGAAATCAATTTGTTTTCAATCTTACTTATGTATGCAGAGATGACAGCCTATAGTAGAATATACACTCTGACTTTACGAAAACTATCCCCCACATAAAATAGAAAATAAAATACGGTAATTGTGTGCTCACCGCTCGCATGAGGGAATCTAGCGAGTACGTCTTGCTCTCGTCATCGTCGTCCAGTTCGCGAGCGTTGCTCATTGACCGTCCTCGAAGACCGGATGGCTTACTGGCGGTCAAACCAGCGATAGCTTCGTGCTCCAACATGGCGGGTACTGGAACATCACAATAACACGATTCAAAATGTTGACAGAATTATCTTAACTACAGTGTCCCCTCGATATAATGGTGAAGTTGGGGTCCATGACATACCCCACACGTTATAGTACCCGCCTTATATGATATTACCGGAAAATAACAAAAATGAAAATGGGATCCATGTCCGACCCTGCGTTATATCAGAATCCACTGTGCATTGGACCGTGTTATATCGAGGGGGCACGGTATATCCGATTCCTGAATAGACAGGTAATTTCTGCTAAATTATTGTAATACTTAACGGTGCAGGTATCCATTGTTGACAGTATGATGGCCCACTTCAATAGTAAATTGGGAATGCTTCACTCATATGCGACGATATATATTTCAATGTTCGAAATTAAAAATAATAATCATGGGTTCATTTTCCATAGACCCAATGTTAATGGTAGTAAAATCTTCAATTTTCAGGGGGTCGCACAGATACCTTTAACATTGCAGATTTTCAAATGCCCTACCCCCTCCATTTCGTTCACTGCTCGATATAACGCTGAAATTGGGGTCCATGAAAAGTAGCATGAAAATCAAGGCCCAAGAAATAAATGCTTCTTGCATACCAAAATGTAAAAGCATCAATATCACGTAACAGATTTCTCAGAATTAATTCTCACCGATATTAGGCTGGATGAGCTCCTGCATGAGTTTGAGAAGGCCCTGGTAGATCCACACGGCGAGGTCACTGAAGACCTGTCTGTACTCGGAGAGGTCAAAGTTCCTCAGACACTGCTCCGTCTGCTTGGTGGTGCTCTCGCTCTGGAACGTCTTTTCCCCGCTGTACTGTTTGAGTGTGTGCAGGATGCGACACGTGTTGGCCAGCCACATGGTACAGCGTTCCATGTCGTCTGGGTGTTTCTGAAAGTAGTGTTATTTTGCAATTTTGTGAACTACATCATTTTGTATCTAATCCAGTGTTGTTGTCTCCCCTTTGACATTAACTAATACATGAAGTTAATTATTTATTTAAGCATTAAATCCACAATGTATCAATATGTTGAAAGGGGAGGTAATTTGACATAATACACTCGTTATCTCCCCTTTGACCATAAGTAACTCTAAAAATTCTGAAATTTTTTAATTATTCATTTTCAATATATATATGAAAACATTGGGAGTTTTCCACATTAGTCATTGGAGTAACCTCCCCTTTGACCATGCTAGGCTGCTCAATTCCGGCACATGTCACATGGCAGCAAGAGGGCAACCAGGCACAACCTGGCTCAGTTCCACATGGTTTCTGTCCAGCCGAGATGTACCAGTCACCAGATACTGGTGCAAGTAGCGCACTTCGTCTAGAAATTTGCCGGGTAGCTTGTCACCTAAAGCAATCTAGCTGCCAGAAGTACTTTAAGTGGAACATGCCAAAACCTAGCCAGCTTGCCAAAAGAAACGATCACCACTCTTTAAAGGCTTGCTTCCTGTTTGCGCTGGTTGGTTATTTACCTTGACGACCTTCTTGATGCTGTTGATGGTGCCTGTGAGGAGAGACCGGACCTTGTTGTCGTCGTTGGTGTAGTCGGTGTGTCGCACGCACATGAACAGGATGTAAGCTGGCAGGCCAGGGATCATACCCGCTGCAATCTTTGGCTTCAGTTCTGGACGACGGGATAACAATTATAACATTATGTATAGGATAAAGTACGAGAAACAGTAAATTTGTGTAGAAGAATGTACGAGACCTACCAGTGATGAATGATGGACAGGAAACTACGTTCATGAAAAATTATTCACATATTTACATTGATTGATTGAATTATTGTTACGCCGCTGTGGGAATATTTCAGGCGATAACGACAGATTTACAATCGAAAGAAAATGCCAGTTGAATCTTAAGTGTAAGAACCTATCCCAAGTTCTAGAAAAATATCCGACAAAACATGTCAAATGACATAACTAGATGGGTTTCTGTTCCAGCTAATAATCAGTTATATTGAAGGAAGTTTATAAAAAAATGTGAAAATAAATATCAGAAATAAAGCTAAGATTTAATCTCGATTGTATTTCGGTTTGACAATTCTAAATCATGCATTTCAGTGTTGATGGTAGGAGAGTAAAGATGTTTCACTAGCAACATGAACACATCTGGACCAGGAAAGATTAATAGCCAGGCCCCGAGGTTACAAAATATTTTTTTAGTGCAATCTGATCTCAAGGTTTTGTTCACAAATCGCCATATTAAATTTGAGCTTGAGCATGATGAAAAGTTTTGTAATCTCGGGGCCAGACTTGAGACTTTGCGGTGAGCTGTCCGGGGCGTACCTAAGATGAGATTCTTGAGTAGAGCGCCCTCATCTTCCTGCCGGTACTCCAGCATCCCCAGGTATATCCGCTGTCTGTGTTTGACCGTGGCCAGCGCGCCATCTCCGCTCTTCTCGTCTCGCTCGATCTCGGCCTGGATCTCAGCCGCTGGAACACGATATGACAGTCATGACGACACGACACAATCCAACACAACCTATCCATACCTGGCACAATCTGGTACCACCAAATAGAGCTCATCATAATGATAATCTATCAAAACACGGCCCGATTTCTCGAAACAAATTTGAGTTTAAGATTATTTTTTTCTCAGTTCAGATTTATCCCATCGACTCAATTATTCAAGTTACAGAGCCCTGAGTCGATGGGAGAAATCTCAGATGAGCATAATCGCAACCTCAAGTTTGTTTTGAGAAATCGGTTCAAGAACCGAAATCTTCATAACCTGACAAGAACCCCTGAGAATACACGACAATCCATCTCAACCCGATCCTGTCCAACATAACCCAACACAACGATCACAACTTGACTAACCCATTAGAAGAATCATACTGTATGTATTTAGTCAACCTCTGCCCACAGGGTTATCAGCTTGAAATACTATTTTCGCTGATTAGATCCTGTGTCTGTTGCATTCCTAATCCTGCGGATGTTATCGCTTAGAAAGTGCTATCTTGTGTGCATTACTTTCTCTTTTTTTTGCTATGGGGTTTAGAGTCGCTTTCTAGAATCTTTCACTAACATCACGACTTGTCAGTTTTACTGAAGGTGTAGGTCAATGAACTTGAAAGTTAATGTCATTGACACTTTGGCCGACCAATGAAATAGCTCGACATGACAACAGAAATGCCTTTATGTAACAATCGTGTTGGGAAAGGGAAGTAACTTATGTATCTGATGTCAAATTAGTTTCTTTGTAAGTTTTGATTGCAGCAAATCAGCAGGCTTGCCACCAATCAGATAACTTAGATACATTTTTGGTAGATCCCGTCTATCAGTGACAGGGAGTACCGTGATAATTCTGAATAGTACAAGCTGTCGGGAGAGGGTGATATTTAATACGCATACCGGTACTGAAAAAAATAAATCAACAAGTAAAGTAGAGACTGCTTGAATTTCAAATTACATCTCATAAAAATATTCTTTCCCATTTAATATCAATTACAGCAATAAAAACATTCCGAGCACTTTTCACTTGTAATAAAAACATTATTTACATGCGCATTAAGCTCGAACTATCCACTAACAATTTTGAGATTCAGTTGTCTTGTACAGTAAGTAAAGTATCCATTAAAAAAATATATATTTGATTTAAAAATAAATAATCAAAATACATTCATGCTAAAAATACTGCACTAGAAAGTAAAAACATACTGTTTACTGGGTTTGTTCACAACACTGACAGGAAATACATGCACTTGAAATCTATGTGAATAATTCATTGTGACATTATGTGAATAATATAATAATAATCCCATGTTTCATGCTGGACAATTAGAAAAAAAATAGTACAACGACAATTTCTGGTATCTCATCACTAGTGAAGAAAACATAAATCAAGAAAATATATCTAATTGGACAGTGGTTCGATTCAAATTTATGGTCATGTTACCTAGAAAAACTAAAGATTGATTGAATTAGTGCTTTACGTCGAGCTATAAAATAAAGCAAAGAGGGTTGTAGATAGTCCGAGACTCTAGCTCAGTACATGCAGGTGTCACATCATGGGCGTTATCAATATCGCTAAAAATGTCGTCTTACCCGAGGTGGGACTGAGCGATATGGAGGACGAAATTGTAAGCGAGCGCTGCATTCGTCCTACGAGAGCAGCAGGGAATGTGAAAGGACCAAGTTTGTTATACAGTGCATGGATCAGATGGCAGAAATAATTGAATTGGTTTCATCATCTTTGACTTACATATCCTATTCCAAATTGAAAATATTCAACTGATGTTAATGAGAAATGCTCTACTGTTCTTCTGCAATACTGGACCAGTACTCACAAAAGATTTAAGATTTTTCTTATGTTTTTTTTTTTAGAATTCACTTTGACTGGCTTAAAAATTCCTAAATAGCCTAAGAAATTTCTTAACATGTCTTGAAAAAAATCTCAGCTAAGAAATCACTAGGACAAATCTTACATGATGTTTCAGAAATCTCTGTGTTGAATTGAGTAAGTATCAGTTCAGGGAACTCTTCAACATGGAGACAGAAAAGTTACCCGAATGTAACCATAAGCATAGCAGACGATTTCCACATGAAGAATCTCAATAAATACTGATTGACAGGGATCGTCCTTCTATATGAATTTAGCAACAATCAATATCATATAATAGACGATGTTTGTGTAATCGGGGCTCCAGACTAACATTTTGAGTAACTTGCCCATATGGCTAGTCAGGGCAAGTTGTAAAGGCACCGTAAGTTTAAAAAAATAGGTTGCCCGCAGTGCAATTTAACTTGCTCCTGTATGTCGGGCATATGTTAGTCTAGATTGGGACGGCATTACAGACTCGCGGTCAGGAGATGCTGAAGACTGTCGTACCTTCTCCGTCCTTCAGCTTCCTGGAGTACACCTTCAGCATCTTCTTCAGCTTCCTGATCTGGTCGGTCTGCTTGTCAATAACCTCACGCAGATCCTGTGGACAGAACACATAAATACAATCATCTCGTCATAGCAGGCAGGGAAGGCCGAGAAATGTATCTTGGGAAACACTTCTGGGTCGATTTCATGATCAACTCAGTTCTATTCACAATCCCCACATAAAATTTGAGTTTGAGCATTATATCGTACTAAAAAAGCATTTTTTTCTCTTTTTTTTCTTTTTCTTAATGGTGTTTATAGTCGTTTCTAGAATCTTTCACTAACATCTCAAGTTTATTAATCTCAGGTCCCAGGTTATGAAAACATAGGATACTGACAATGCCTAGAGATACATAGGAAACCTTGTGGAGGAAGACGCTGATTTTATAAGGGACAAGTTTGACCAAAGATCATCCTTCTAAATGTACGAAATAAAAAAAAAAATCGATATGAAATAAAACTGACAGTCTGTTTGTCAGTTAGTAATCTGAGAAAGCAACTTTCATAACTTCCTATATCGAAAGACTTAAATTAATAAAGTTCTTAATTGTCAAATTTGCAAAGGTTACAATAGATATCCAATGCAATAGGAATAGATAAATAGATAGGTATATATGTTGTTTATAAATTCATTCATTCATTAATTCATTCGTATATCATGGCGTGTCAATTTAGTGTTGGATGAACATTAGTACTGAATGTTGCAATAAACCTGCGAGCACTGGCTGGTACTGCTAGACCAAGGATGATATCTGTATTGTATGGTACACACACGGCCCCTATCAATATTGCGTCATAAAAGTAACTTTTGCTAACACTGATGCCGGGCTCTCGGGACGCGATTTCAACTCGTGACCTTTGGTTCTGGAGTCCAAATGTTCTACCATTGCACCACTACCAAATAAATAGATGTTTTCCATATGCCCCTATGTACATACAACTGCCAGACTCTACCAGACTCTACCAGGCACGTACCAGGTTCTCCCCGGTCAGTCGTGTGATCTCATGCTGCATCGTGGCTTCAATCTTCGCCTCTGGACCCAATGTGAGGCTCTGTGAAATATAATAAAATATTTGTTATGAAAAATAATAGATGATTTCTGTGGCATTACACTATACTTAGGTACTAGTTAATGACAAAACACTATATGAATATGAAAGTATAGAATAACAAAAACCGATTCATACATTAATATATTTCTTGTTTTGCATAGATATTATCCAAACTGCATGTATTTGTAACTTATTGCACAAAAATATATTTCACGTCTACAATTGTGTTAGAAAATACATTTGATACTTCTTTTATTTTCTTTTATATATACAATTCCAAATGTTCATAATTCCAAATGCAATCATAAAAATTACACAAACATATGATATAAGTTACAAAAGCGTTTAAAATATGAATACATGATTAGCATAGCATACTCTTGTTAATTGAATAAAAACATGGCGAGAAACTATGTCGACAGGAAATTAGGGTGAATATCTACAATTTCCTAGTTCCTACTGATAACTGAAAAGCACAATAGCATGCTAACGAATAGTTAGAATATCATCTAGTGATCAATAAGTCTAATTACATGCTTAATATTAAAATAAAGTCGCAAAATAACATTAAATTAAACTTGAAAGTAGGCTGCTACATGCAAATTTTGAGGTATTAAATTTACTAACAAAGTTATTCAGTAATTTCAATGTGGTAAGATATGTATATATATATAAAAGAAATGATAGACATTATGATGACAACATTAAAACAAAATCGCTACATCATTACTTTTATGTACTCCATTATATGTGGCCAAGTAGGTAAGCAATGCCCTTTAGTTAAACAAATAGCAGACAACAGTAGTAAAAAGAAGATATTGTTGGCAGTTCTAAAACAACTAATTGTGACATTACTCGAACAATAAACATCAAATACGTACACTAGTAATATCATTGAGCTGGAAGTCAACAAACAAAGATATCAGATGACAATCAGTGCATTCGGCTATTACACAGCTTTTAAACAATGATATCGTGACTATATCACATAGCTAGGATCCAATTAAATCGTATAGCAAACTGTCAGGTTGACACAGACAGATTGGGCTAGACTAGTAGTCCGCAGAACCTGTACGCTATGCCTGAGGCTAGACTAGTAGTCCGCAGAACCTGTATGCTATGCCTGAGGCTAGCGGCCATGCGGCTCCACGAAAATCGAAAATTGTAGAACGGTAAAGGTTTTGATTGATTAATTAACATTGTCCTATCTGCAATGTGATTGACAGGTCAGATATGACTGTATCAAGTTAGAACCCATCCTCGCAACACAGGGGTGCTTATTCTGCTCACTCTTTTTGGCCGTATACCCTGGCACACATCTAGAGAGTGAACGAGTGATTATGGAGTTTAACGTCGCTGCGGGAATCTTTCACCCATTCGCGACGAACATCAAGAAAGAAACCTGTGTGCACGACTTATAATTGCAGAATATATCTTGCAATAGAATTCAAGCGCTACTCTTGAATTAAATCTGACGTACGAAAAATGAAATAGTTCTTAATGCAAGAGATTTCCTTGATCATGAAACGAGACTATACCGGTAGTTTCGACCTAAACCAGAAGTTCCTGACTACACGTATAGCAGAAAGGCTGCAAT
>JAUTBQ010100642.1:0-15998 GCA_032361185.1 Lepetodrilus ovalis | reverse complement strand
AAAGGTTTTTGGAAGTACAAACATGATTATATGTATGTCAAGTGAATGTACTTTGTAGTTGTAGCTAAGAACAAGTCAAAAATAGCCATAAATATCTGCCTTTAAAAAAATAATTTTATTAAAATATTTATTTTATTTTTATATAAACTAAATCTTTTTTATTTATTTTCAGTTCAATTTATAAGCTAACAGATTTTGGGGCCGCTCGACAACTGAATGAAGAGGAAAATTTTACATCTTTATATGGAACTGAAGAATATTTGGTAAGTTTGATATTTAATCAGATATATGTGCCATACATAAAGTATCCATCTGATATATAACAACACGAGAGAAGAGCAAGGGAGATAATCTGAATATAAGTGTGATATGTATGGGCTGCATTAAAAAAACTGCAAACATTCGAAATATCTTCAAAATTACCGCAAACAATCGTAAACTCTTGTTGACAGTGGCAAGCGAACCCCAGCGACATAGTGTAGTGAAATGTAATGCAGCTGATATAAGGTAAACATGCTAGAAGTAATTTTGAGTCCAAGGGAGGTAACTGGAATCTGTCATGTAATTTCAGCATCCTGGTATGTACGAGAGAGCCGTGCTGAGACTTCCTACAAACCGTCACTTCGATGCCAAGGTAGACCTGTGGTCGCTGGGCGTGACGTTCTACCATGTGGTCACCGGAAAACTGCCCTTCCAGCCGTACGGGGGCCGTCAGAATAAAGAAACAATGTAAGGAGTGATCCATGATCAACCAGTCTGAAAAAATAGTCTAGAGCCTGCAAAAATAGTCAGTCTAGAGCCTGTGAAAATAGTCTAGTCTGTGAAAATAGTCTTGAGCCCCCCAAAATAGTCTAGAGCCTGAGAAAATCGTCTAGAGTCTGTGAGCCTGCAAAAATAGTCCAGAGTGAGAAAATAGTCTAGAGCCTACGAATATATATATTTTTTTTAAAGTTATCTAAAAATAGTAAATTTATTTTTAAGTTGGATAATGTACGAAATCTGTACATTATTTTTGTACATGAATTTGATGACCAAAGCATACTTTATTATACCTTTGGAATGTTTATTTCTATTATAGGTTCCGCATTATTTCTCAGAAACAAAGTGGAATGATCTCAGGTGTACAGAATTTTGAGAACGGCCCGATCCTCTTCAGTCAGGAGCTGCCCCATACCTGCCCCTTGTCGAGGTAAGGCTGCCCTGCTATATGGTTTGCTACTGTGTATTAGTGGCGGGATGTAGCGCAGTGGTAGAACGGTGGACTTCACCAAAGTTAACGGGCATACTTCTCCATAGGCTCAGTGTTAATGATAGTCAAATCTGTAATTTGCAGGCGGTCCCACTGATTCCTTTAACATTGCAGATTTTCAAATACCCCCCAGGACCTCCTTTAACCCTCTCCCTGCTGCAGGCAACCAGAGATGCCCTAAAGTGCTGTGCTCCAGCAGGGAGAGGGTTAATTCGAACACTGTATTGTAATGCTAACATTGGAAGTGTCGTCCGCATGGTAGCATCCCAGGTGGCGCTGTATGGTGACGTAT
This sequence comes from Lepetodrilus ovalis, assembly GCA_032361185.1. Taxonomy (NCBI): domain Eukaryota; kingdom Metazoa; phylum Mollusca; class Gastropoda; order Lepetellida; family Lepetodrilidae; genus Lepetodrilus; species Lepetodrilus ovalis. The sequence goes on along the minus strand of JAUTBQ010100642.1, from coordinate 14,457 downwards.
TTCTGACTTCCTGTTGTAGTGGCCTGAGGTACGAGATCACCCCGCTACTTGCCGGACTGATGGAACCCGACGACGCCAAAATACTTTCATATGAACGACTTTTCCGTTTTGTCGCCAATATATCCATCAAGTTGTGTTTGAATGTCTATAACTTTGTTGCCCATGATGTGCTGAAGCTCTACATTGAAGATTATCATACGTGAGTAATATACAATGTAATAGTATCATTCTGAGTCCGTTTGTAATGCACCAAATTCAATTCACTCAGTGATTGATTAATTATAGCACGGAAAAGCGGTGTTATTGATCGTAATTTGTGAAAAGATATTTCCTTGGTCAGTACTAGTCAACTTCCGCAAGTTTACTGCAACATTGAGTGCTACATACGTTGCAGGTTTCCTCCTACCATAAACTGACAGGCCGTGATACAAGTGAAAATATCTTGAAAGCGGCTCTAAACCGCAATTTAAACAAATAAATAAAAGGAATAGATATTTGAGGAATGATTTGAAAGCAGATGTTGATGTTGATAGTTTCAGCTGTAGATGTAGCCAATAACACAGAGGCTGCAGTGAAATTAAAATCTAGAGTAGGAAATTTAATCTTTGTAATCCTATAGGTATTTATATTTTTATTATTTATGTTTAGGTATTAATTTAGATTTAAATTAATATCATCATACAGTGTATTTATATTTATATATATATTATTTATTATTTATGCTTATATTATTTATATGTTGACGCGTTAATCCAGACGATTGCGTTCTCTGTAAAATTGTGTGAATAACTGAATTTCCGGATGTCTGAGTCATTTTACATAGGAAGACTGATATATGGTTCCCAGTAAAAACCACGCAGATAGCGAGGCAACCAGATATCCAAAGTCCGGATAAACGGGAATCAATTGTATATTTATATTTATGTTTATGTTTATATTTATATTTATTGTTATATTTATATTTACGTTTATGTCTATATTTATATTTATTGTTATATTTATATTTATGTTTATGTTTATATTTATATTTATTTGTATTTGTATTTGTATTTGTATTTATTTTTATATTTTTTATATTTTTTATATATTTTATATATTTTATATTTATTATACAGTGCCCCCTCAATATAACACAGTCCGATACACAGCGATAAGGCTGGTACTATAACGCTGGGGTATGTCATGGACCCCAACTTCAGCGTTATATCAAGGGGACACTGTATTTATATTTATATTTATATTTATATTTATATTTATATTTACACTACCGGTAATACTTATACTTATATCTATGTATATTACCTACCTGACAGCTACTCATCACTACAAGACGTCATAGCCTGCCACACAGACATCCCAGCCTCAGATCAACTTTTGCTGGTCCAAGGGAGACCACTGGAGGAAATTGTTGACATCGCGGCCAGAATTGAATCATATCCCGTCCATGTGTTGAAAGGAACAATATACCTCTTTCAGCGAGACATTAAGGCATTGGAAAAGGAAAAGGTCATTCATCCAGATATACGTGAGTTGATATTTGACCTCTAATGGATTAAGTTCTTGTTCCCCAGCATTCGGTAATTCCATAAACTATTTATCGAGATAACAGCTGTGGAAAGCCACATAACACTATGTTTGCATGTATTTTCACTGGCGGGAATTATGATGTTGAAATAAAGTAGAATATGTCAAAATTTAGTTAAATATTTGTAATGAAATTTACAATACATGCAAGAAAATGCACGGACAATATTATTTTGCATTTGCTTCCACGACACGTCTTGTTGAGTTGTATAACGGAGGTACGTATAAGTTGCCTCACTTTGAATGAAAATGCATCATAATTATGTGAGATAATGTCTGTGCAATACTATTTGACGGTTTAATTTCTCTATAATTTCAGCACACGTCCCAGAATTTACGAACTTCATCGATATCGAGAAGGACTATAAACTGTCCCACAGTTGTCTGGCCCGAGCCCACGTGGTGAAGAGGTTCACAGAGGCGGCCGTACAAAACCAGATTCACATGGTAGAAGGAGAGCTGTATTTCAGGTACGCGGCCCAATTTGTTGTCAAATCTTTGTTGATCACGGGCCTCCAGACTAACATTTTGAGTTACTAGCCACAGGGCTAGTCAGGGCAAGTTGCCAAGGTGACGAAGGTGATATATGCTAACAAATAGGTTTCCCCGCAGTGCAATTTAACTTCCTTCTATACGTCGGGCGTATGTTAGTCTAGAGGCCTAAGGTGATACTATGTATGTTTTATTGATTTAGGTTTAGAAGGAATTATTGTCAAATTGCTACATTTTTAGAGGGTTTTCTGTGTCATAATGATATATTGTGACTTATTTTAATTCTATGTTTACTTTTCACTTCTTTGCAAAATGTCTTTTTAACCAGAAATAATGGTTTACAAGATCTCCAAAGGATGATAAAACAGCAGCTTTATTAAACATCTTGCTAGATACCTTAAAAAATGTAGAAATATTTAGTGATAGGTTGGTATCATTTGCTGAAGAAAAGTGTCATTGCATATGGATAAAATACTCCTGCAGTGATGTTTTAGAAAATACTCCCAGGGATTTGAGAAGGTGAAACGAGTGCACATTGATACATTGACCTGGGTAATAATGCAGCACTAATAGAAAACTTATGATCATTGATTTGACGCAATAATATAAATGCTCACATTGCTATTATTTACCAATAAATCCTGGAAAAGTATTCTGCGGCGACGTGCGAGCTAAATCTGTGGTTCTATCTCCAGGGCCTACTTGCGGCACAAACTGGCGTGCACGGGCGAGAGGCTGATGCCCATGTCACAGCTGATGTCCGAGTCCAATCGGCGCTTCCAGACATTCTACACCCTGCTGCAGATGATCCAGGTCATTCTCCACTCCCTGGGATGTGTGGACGCTCAGCTGGACGAGATCCTGAGGGACAAAACTCTGCAGACTGTCCACCAGAAGGTGAGGTCTGATACACCACATGGTCAGGTCTGATCACCACACGTTGCGGTCTAATCACCACATGGTCAGGTCTGATCACCACACGTTGCGGTCTAATCATCACATGTAAACCTCTAGTGATGTCACCCTATTGTGTGTGCAGGTTCTTCTTTTATACGGAATATCAAGTTTTCTGGTTTTCCAGTGTTACCTCAAAAGTAAAACTGGATTTCATTATAACGTGCATAATGATTAAAGACCACAAACTACTTGTAAACATAATTCACAATTTTAGTTTATCTTACTGGTATTTGGTTAAATATTTATACACTGTATAAAGTGAATGGAATTTACCTAATGCTTAATGGTGTCAGTTTATATGTATGATAATAACCTCCTAGGTTTTGATCAGGAAAATAATGTTGGACTTCAGAGCCAAAGGTCCCGAGTTCAAATCCTGCCCCAGTGGGCACGGCATCATTGTTTGCGGAAGTTACATTTCTGACGTGATATTGATAGGATGCACTGTCTGCATGAAGAACCACACAAAGCCATCTAAATAAATTCTTTTACCTGTTGTTGATAAACAATCAATGGTTTTACAAATGGTACCTATTCATGGAGATTCCCTTATATGTTAGTCATGTGATTTGAAGAGTACACTGTGATTGGTCCTCGTTCAGACAGTTGAGAGGTCACACGCTGTTGCTCACCTAGCAGAATGTAAATAGACAAATTATCTGCCTGGATAATGCGCTGATTTATCAATAACAGATCATTTGGAATGAAATCATTCAGTTTAAATTTTTAGGCTTATACATTTATTAATTTTGTGTTAGAGTTACTTTAACCCTTACTTTAATGGTGGTGTTCAGAGGTGTCCATTATGTTGCCAGGCGGACGAGAGAACGACGGAGATAATGAAATATCGGACCGCGCTGACGGACCGGCTGGACGAGGACGAGGCTGGCAACGCAAAGTGGTGCTCTCGATGCGAGGACACCAAGTGGTGAGTCAGAGTTGTCTGTCCCTGCCTCAGTCGGGCTATGTGTATTTTTAACTATGTTTCTTATCTGTTGTGGCGATGTTTTCAGTAGAGATAGACTCTGAACTGTGAAGTTTTGAGCTGATTAAAACACTATTTATTCTCATGATGATACTACATACAAATACGATATTTCACAAGACATACACACATCATGAGAGGATGTTAACTTTTGAAATGTTTCCTGTAACAGATTAATTTATTGATAGAAACAGTAATTCTGTTGGCCGTTTATACCAGTCATTGACTAATCTAAGAGCAGGAATTATGGAGACATTTGTCATAAAATATTTTGATTTGTGAAAAAGATATCTTTCCCCTTTCCAGACATCAACAACTTGGAATTTTTTTATGGACATACATTTCCATAAAATTTCTCATTCCGTTTCAGCTTGTCTAAGATTAGTCATCACCTAGCAGTTATTTCCAGTATCAACAGTCGTTTCCGACGAGACAAGAACGTCAAAGATCAGATGACATCTCATGACCAGAATATTCATGGCTTTGAAAGGTGAAAGAACAATTTATTTTCGTTATGTAATAACATTTAATGATTTAGATAATATAGGTGATCCAAAAGTCACAAGTTCAAATTTATCCTTGCAGGTTTACTGCAACACCAAGTGCTATTGGTACTGCAGGTTTGCCCCTGTTGTAAACTGCCAACTGCAATATGACTGAAACATTTTGAAAACGATTACCGTAGTTACTCTAATAATTCGAAGATGAGAAAATAATTAAATGTGTAGCTGTTCGAATTATGAAAAAAAGATGAAAATTTAAAATGATCTATATTCATATAATTAGGGACAACCAAATATGGTTGTAATTGAAATGGTAAATAAATAAATGATTTCTTTTTAATGAAAATTTAAATGTTGAAAAGGGTCTTCAAATATTAAAAAAATTGGCATGTTCATACTTTTAGGATCGTGAAAATAACAAACATTTTTGACAATTAATTTAGGTGTTAGAATTATTAGAGGTTTTGAATTATTAGAGTAATTATGGTAATGTCCGAAACACACATCAATAGGAACGCCATGGAATAATTTTATGACCGAGTTATCGAAGGGGGCAGGACAGTGTGTAACAGTCCTTCGCTATGTTGATTATTCTCTTTGACTCTGACATCTGGAAATTCAATTATTCGCACGATTTTAACGGGAATACAATCATCCGGATAAACGGTGGTCGACTAATATAGAAACAACAACCGATGACTTTGATGATAACTGATGGCTTTGATGATAACCGATGGCTTTGATAATAACCAATGGCTTTGATGGTAACTGATGGCTTTGATAATAACCGATGGCTTTGGTGATAATCGTTGTGGTTTGTTTGCAGACAAAAGCTACAGGACCAGTGTGTGGCCATTTCTTCCATTCCCCAAGACCACTGCTTCAAGAATCTGGAAATTATGTATTGTGAATCCATTGTCAAGATCAGGTACAGTAGGTTCAACTGTGGTTAATGTTGTCAAAAAAATCCAATAGTTCAAAGTACGGCTCCCTTATATACGTAGATTCTTCCTACCTCCGAAACTCACTTGAATACACGTCATAAGCATGGTTGTATATATTGCAGCTCACTTTGTAAAAATCTGAACCGGATATCCAAGATTGAGAAGAATATCGACTCGGTGATCGACTGTCAACAGTTGCTCAGCAGTAAACTAGACAAGGTAAGATATTTAGTTTATTTTAACAGATTTTGAGGCTACGGGGTCGATCTCGTAAACCTGGCTGTGACCTGTAGCCCCTGAATCCCGGCTGTTCCAGCTGAAAGCACAATTTCCCATTCTTATCTCTGAACACAATACATATACTGAAGTTCCACAGCAGAAAACCATTGATGTAAAAAGAAAATTCCTGTTGATCAATAGCACTATACATTGTACCTGGTTACTGAAGGTAATGGCATGTTATGCATTTCTCATTAACTGCCTCACTTGATTTGTATTTTCTGTAAATAAAAGTTGTCGCAAATGGGTGAAAGATTCCTGCACAGACGTGAAACTCCATAGTCGCTCACTCACTGTAAATAAAGATTGTCTAATTAATGATGATATCAAGTTAGGTTTTTTTTTCTGTGCTTTTCGTTAGGAATTTGCTTTAAGAATTGGAGCAAAATGTAAAAAAATATTTTGGGTTCTATTCCCAGCTGGAGAGCAAAGCTCAGGAAGCACTGACCAGCGTCCAGCAATGGGCCGAGCGTCGTCGCGCCACACCCACTGCTCCACTGCCCGAGAGCAACCCGGAGACCCGCCTGGGTCCGATGACCAAGACCGAGGACAGCGGCCTATCAGAGAGCTGCTCGACGTCGGAGACCCAGCAGGGAGCCAGCAACACAGTGGTGGAGAGACCCGCTCAGACTCTGTCCTCGTCACTGGCCATCACAGAGTAGGTTGCGTTTTCGTTTTCCATGTTTGGATGGGACCAGCCATGCTCTCCTGACAGCGATAACACATCAGTCTGTGCCATACTCTGTCACACTAGGAGGGTTTTCGTGTGTTCAGCATTATACAGAATTTTATTGGTTCAATTGGATAAGAGAGCTTCGTGAAAGGATACCCAAATGACAATGTTTGTGGATGTTACCTTTCTGATGTCACCATGATAGGGCGAGCTGTCTGAACTGTTGCAAGGCAGGTATCATACTTGGTCTGTCAGTACCAGTTGGTGCTCGCAGGTTTACTGCAATATTCAACACTACGTTTGCTCGGGAATATTTCTTGATATTTAATTAACCATTTGCTTTCAGGTTGAGAAGTTTACTGCAAGAAAGTTTGTCCATAAAAGAAATTGTTCAGCAAAATACCGAGATGATTAAAAGGTAAAGGAAGTTTACTTTGCTATGAAACATCTCTCTGAATTTCTTTTGGATTTTGATACTAATTTTCTGAAATTAACTTTTAAAGAATTCATTTTAAGATGACAAGCAGACACTTTGTGTATATTGCACATTAACAATTTTTATAATGAAAAGACAATGCGCATTGTGAACGTACATTGTTTCAGACTTGATATTATTTCAGACTTGACGCTATTGTTTTAGACTTGATGCTATTGTTTCAGACTTGACGCTATTGACTCAGGCTTGATTTTATTGTGTCAGACTTAACGTTATTGTTTCAGACGTGATGTTATTGTTTCAGACTTGACATTATTGTTTCAGATTTGATGTTATTGTTTCAGACTTGATGTTAGTGATTTAGACGTGACACTATTGTTTCAGACTTGACACTATACTATTGTTTCAGACTTTACGCTATTCTTGATGCTATTGTTTCAGACTTAACGCTATTGTTTCAGACTTGACGCTATTGTTTCAGACTTGATGCTATTGTTTCAGACTCGATGAGGGCTGCTTGCAGAGTGCTGGTTCCATCAGCCGACAACTGGGTGCGTCATGACAACACTAGCCAGCCAATCAGGAAACAGCTCCGATATCATTGGATGACCTATGACCTGTGGCCATAAGAATTTATACTGCGAACTCAAAATGATGTGTCATGTGGATGTGAACACAAATAATTCCTGAAGATTGTGACGCTCATAAGTGACTTGGAAAGCGCTTCAATTTCAAGGGTTATCTTGAAAGGCCTTGGATATTCATGTAATGTCTTGAACTTCAGACCTCGGCGTATGTGACATCACTGGTAGATGTAGTGTGCACTATTCTAAGTGGATGTGTTTCTTTCACCTTCAATGAAGATACAGATGATCACTAACTTGACTCACAAACACAACCATACACAAGCAAACAAACATCACCCCAAGCAAACGCCATCAGGAACAAGCAAACATACATTACTTGTTACACATACAAACATTGCCAGACAAAAAGAACACTGCCGTACCCAAATAAACATCACTCAAACCAAACACCACCAGCCTCAAACAAACATCACCAGACAAACAAACATTGCCAGACACTTACCAGACCATGTAAGTGTCTGGCAATGTTTGTTTTTCTGGATCTGTGTTCTCGAAACTTCGTAAGTCCTAAGAAGTTCGTAAGTCCTAAGAAGTTCGTAAGTACTAAGAATTTGACAAACTGGTTTTCTTCTTGTGTTAATTTGTGAAGAGATCTATTCTCACTAAGAAGTTCGCAAGTTATGAAGTTTCGAGAATACGGCCCTTGGTGATGTTTGTTTGAGGCTGGTGGTGTTACCAGACACAAACAAACATTACCAGACACTTGCCAGACACAAACAAACATTACCAGACACTTGCCAGACACAAACAAACATTACCAGACACAAACAAAGATTACCAGACAAAAACAAAGATTACCAGACACAAACAAACATCACCCCACCATCAACCACCACATAGGGAGTGTAGGTAGACATGAGATCGCCCGAGATTCATTTAATATCCAATGACATAAACTGGTAAAAAATCCATTGTCACGAGCTAGACTTCTTTCAACTGTCACCGGAAATAACACTAGACAAAACTTACACTCCCTATATACATCACCAACCCCAACCCAACTGTCATTCAGGTTTCTTGGGTCCAGTTGCATGAAGCTCTTGTAAGCTACTCTAGTTGTAGGCACTTAAACTGTCATTACAATAGTGTGTAGTGCTTTCTTATTCCGATAGCCTACAATAACTTCGTGCAACCCAGTTCCAATTGTAGAAGACTCCACAGTTGGACTTTACAACTATTGTAGCGCTATAAGAGCATCGTGCAACTGGGCACAGGAAAATATCTGCAACCAGAATCTTCACCAGCTTATTTATTAATTTTAATATCCTATAATATTAATTTATATAAATTTATGATATATTTCATTTTCTGAAATAATGCTATCTTTTAGTTAATCACTAACCCAGAATATTTCAAAGACGTGTTCTCAATAAATGTGTAAGCTTCAATCTACTGATTCAATAGAGGACAGGGCTCGACAGTAAGGATTGTCCGCCTGTCCGGGACAGGTACGATTCACAGGCGGACAGGTTACATGTCCGAAAGGGCACAGGGACAGGTGCCTCAAAAAGTTAATGTCGAGCCCTGGAGGAAAGATAAATCTTTGTACAATGACGATAAATATTTCTGATATTTTTTTCTTAAGAATGGGAAACTTTATTAACTAAAGTCTACATTTATTTTTCATCCAGTGACACTTATTGATGTTTTTTAATGATAATGGATGAGTGTTGGATACCCTCGAAGGTGTTGAGAATGTGGATGCTGTGTACAAGTGTGTCAATGTGCAGAAGAACAGCAACCCAGTCTATGATGAGCCCCCCCCGGGCCTGATGACATCTGGGAGACTGTGCTATTTCTGCTGGTCATTGTATCCATTATTAAAGGGGCACTTCCCATTATTCCATTGATCTCCAGACAGCTGAAACCGCTGCTTTAAGACGTCTTTGGAAGCTGACAGTTGTAGTGTTTTTACCTGAGTCAAATCCTTTTCTTTTAAATCCTTTTCTTTTCCAGTCCTGTGTCAATTGTTTTTCATTTACTCAACCTTTTCAGCACTAATTCAATCAATTGATCAAACTCTTAACTTTGCAGCTTTGAGATGAAAGTGGAATCACTGACATCATGGCTGCTTAGACTTTAACGTCTAAATCAAATGTTCACAGCTGAGATGATAGGTGTTCCGGAGATGAATGGAGTATAATGTCCTTTAGTAATGTTGATCTGATCTGCTACACTAGTACACAGTGTGTGTGTGTGTGTGTGTATGTGTGTTTGTGTATGCATGCGTGTGTGCGTGTGTGTATGTGTGTGTGTTTGTGTGTTCGCATGCGTGCGTACGTGCGTGTGTGTGTGCGTGTGTGTGTGCATGCGTATGTGTGTGTGTGTGTGTGTGTGTGTGTGTGCATGCCCATGTGCACAAGCCCCTGTGGCTGTGATTTGCCACTTAGAGCCGTTAAGTATGTTTTGCTCATGTCCGACTGTAAGTTTCCTTCAGGAGGAAACCTGTCACACTTACTGGGCGTGGTGTTGCAACAATCCTGCAAGTACTGGCCTTACCAATGAGCCCAGGTCTATAAATGACCGTCGTGATCAGAATGAAGGTAGCGTCTATTGGTGTGTACAGACATTAAAGCGCAGTGTTCCATTGGCTGTTTCAAACTTGGGACCTTTGATTGTTACGTTGGGGAGAATGCTTCCTAGTTTGAACCCTACAAGGGGCCCCATAATGCCCATATTCGTTGCTTACTGGTGAAATATTCCCACAGCAACAAAAAGCTTTAACCCTCTCCCTGCTGGATTAGGCACATACACTGTTCTTTAGGGCATCTCTGGTTGCCTGCAGCAGGTATAGGGTTAAATCGATGAAATCAATGTCCATATGTATAAAACTGTGTCTATGTTTGTCTGTACAGGTTCCTAGACTAACATAATCCCGACGTACGGGGGCAAGTTAAATTGCACTGCGGTTAACCTATTTATTTTAACATATAGACCTTTAGTGCCTTTGCAACTTGCCTTGACTTGCCCTGCAGGCAAGTACCCGGTAACTCAAAATGTTAGTCTGGATCCCTGCCTTGGTTCATTGGAACCACGTAGGACTTGTGTAGTCTCCTAGTCATTGTCAGAATGTCTGAAATACTGTGAACAACATTTTTATCACACCGGCCACTTCCATCGTGATTGAATCAGAACAGCTGAACACGATAGAGCAGCATCGGCTGGAGTTGATTAAGGGGAAGGTTATTTGTCTGATTATTGCCTATGAGTGGTGGAAGGTGGTGTATTCCATGTGGCAGGTGGGGTACTGTCTGTAGGTAGTGGGTGGTGGGGTATTGCCTACGAGTGGTGGAAGGTGGTGTATTCCATGTGGCAGGTGGGGTACTGTCTGTAGGTAGTGGGTGGTGGGATATTGCCTACGAGTGGTGGAAGGTGGTGTATTCCATGTGGCAGGTGGGGTACTGTCTGTAGGTAATGGGTGGTGGGGCGAGTGGAATGCCTTTATGGTATGCGTTGTATGGCGCTGTTTAAGTTATCCTTAGTTGTAAGTCATCAAGTTAATTACACGTCGGTGTGAGAGTGTCACAGTATTTCAAGGAGATTCCAATACAGAACACTACGACTTCTGTACATTGGCTCCAATTTCCAATACAGGGTATCCTTTCACAAAACTAAGATAGTGGTAGCACTTGCTTTGCCGACGCCTAATACACTGCTAAGAGAGCACTACCAGTCTCTTAGTAGATAAGGATACCCGGAACACTACGCCCTCTGTACATTGGCTCCAATTTCCAATACAGGGTATCCTTTCACAAAACTAAGATAGTGGTAGCGCTTGCTTTGCCGACACCTAATACACTGCTAAGAGAGCACTACCAGTCTCTTAGTAGATAAGGATACCCGGAACACTATGCCCTCTGTACATTGGCTCTAATTTCCAGTACAGGGTATCCTTTCACAAAACTAAGATAGTGGTAGCACTTGCTTTGCCGACACCTAATACACTGCTAAGAGAGCACTACCAGTCTCTTAGTAGATAAGGATACCCGGAACACTGCGCCCTCTGTACATTGGCTCTAATTTCCAATACAGGGTATCCTTTCACGAAGCTCTCTTATCCACTAAGATAGTGGTAGCGCTTGATTTGCCGACACCTAATACACTGCTAAGAGAGCGCTACCAGTCTCTTAGTAGATAAGGATACCCTGAACACTACGATCTCTGTATGTTAAGTTCCAATTTCCAATACAGAAAACTACGATCTCTGCACGTCGATTTCCAATAGAACAACAGCACTGCTACGATATTGCAGAAATATTCTTTGAAATGTTGTTGGTCTCTGACTCGCAATATTCAAATACATGTAACATGATCATGTAATGAGAAAATGACATGTTTTGAACGGTCTCTGAGTGTCCAGTGTGCTTGTTGAGTGAAGTTTGTCTTGTGTGTTTGTGAGTGAATGTGTTTTATGAGTGAACATGTTTTATGAGTGAATATGTTTTATGAGTGAATGTGTTTTATGAGTGAATGTATTGTTATTAATACCAAAATAAACGGAATGACTAAATATGTATTCATTACATGGCATACAATCAAGATTTGTTGACATATTTAACCCTCTCCTTGCTGGATTATGCACAAACACAGCACTTTAGGGGATCTTCGTTTCCCTCCAGCAGGGAGAGGGTTAATCGTCAAACATGTTTACCGGAAAGTTTATAGATTCGATTGGTCTGCACAAAAACGTTGAACAATGTTTTCCTCATATCCTGTCATCGCCTATGGGTGAAATGGTCCCACTGCGACGTAAAGCACTAATTCATTAATTCCTCATGTCCCACTGGTTTTCATTATTTTTATATTTTATTTAATTTTATTATCTTGCGATACGTTTGACCATGAAATATGTCAATAAGCCATGATTGTATGCCTTATATGTGTCTACTGTAATATTGTAAACTAAACAGAAATAATTCTCCATTTTCTTATATTTTTCTCCAATTAAAAAAAGAAAAATAGAAAAATATTATTCTTACGGTATATTTCATTAAATAATATACTTTTCATGCTATATAAAAAGTACAAGTGCTGCTTACAAACAAATGCAAGACAAAGCCTACACTGTATACTCTTCTTAGTACAGATGGTAGTGCTCCTTAGTCTGTCAGTACTAGTCATTACTCACAGGTTTACTGCAACATTCAGTGCTACAGATGTTGCAGGTTTCCTCCTGCCTTAAACTGACAAGCTGTGATATATTAAGTGAAAGAATTTTGAAAACTGCTCGAAACCCAATAAGAAAAAAATATTGAAATTTATAATGCTGGGTCTGGTGGTCTTGGTCTGGTGGTCTAACTTCAATGTCTGCAGAGACCTGAATGACAGTGAACTGAGCAGTTGGTCGAAATGCACAAACTGCCATTGTTTCTTTGTCCCATAATACCCATATGGTTATTTACTTGTTTACGGCAATTAACATGTTTACGATAAATATTATTTACCACTTTACAATCTCATGTTTATTGTTTACCTGTGTCGTGTTACTACTACATATTAGATGATGGATTGTAACTATTTATTTGAAGCACTGTACATGGTGTGTGTTTTGTACTTTGTATATATTTAAACACATAAATGTAATATACACAGTATAGTGTTTAATGTATTCTTGGTTGGTGTGTGTGTGTGTGTGTGTGTGTGTGTGTGTGTGTGTGTGTGTGTGTGTGTGCGCGTGCGTGTGACGATGACAGTTTAGTAATGGAAGGAGGTACCCAATACAGTGTTCCCTCGATATAACACGTAAGTTGGGGTCCATAACAACATCTCTGTGTTATCATACATGAGTTATCATACCTGCATTATCATACCTGAGTTATCAACTCTGTCTGGTATCACATATCCAGCACTATAATACATGTATCATTCACAACTAGCAACCAATAATATAAGGTATTTAGTACTAGCAGTGTCTGAAGATCACACATACATTTTATTTGTTCCATTGTCATTAATAACACATGCTCTCCTCACACATTCATGCACATAATTATATTTCCATTGTTTATCAATTTGTTTTGTTATTGAATGTGAGGAAACATGTTTAGGTAGTCATTAAGTTGAATGTTCATGGATCCCGGAAGTTTCTAATAAATATTGTTTAACAAAATGATAATTTGTCATTAAAGGCATACTATCACAGTTGTTATTTACAGATGTACTTATTCCCCAAACTTCATATTTTATATGAATCAAGGTTATGGAACATTAGTTACCTTGTCTGATGCATCAACTGATCTGTGAAAGAATTCTAAGAAAATAATTAAACGCATTATTACATGTAAGTAAACTTAGTCATACGACTTTGAATTCTTAGAAAACGTAGTCATACCAATTTGAGTTGTCTCTTTAATTTAATATACGCTAACGAAATACAGCTACATTCAGGTTGATTTATACACTTGATTCAAACTATCGTGGTTATACAGAGGATTTTTTTATATCGTACACCGGTGGAAAGGTTTATGGAAGTACAAACATGATTTCATGTTTGTCAATTGTCAAGTGAATGTACGTTGCAGTTGTAGCTAATCCAAAACAACTAGACATATCTGTGATATTATGCCTTTAATACAATCAAGTATTTTGCATAGACATTTTGAAAATACCATTTATGAAAAAGAAAATTAATAAATTAAAAAATGCTTTGTATATGCACCTGTAAATACCTCTTTTGTACATGTATATTTCTCCTTGCCCTATGTACATATTCTCTCAACTTCTGAATAATAATAATAATAATAATGTCATGTTATTGAAATATTTAAATATTAATGGTGCATGTTTTTCCCCATGCTCTCCTGACAGCGAGAACACAACAGACTGTGTTACACGCTGTCACACTACGAGGGTTTTCGTGTGTTCAGCATTATGCAGAATTTTATTGAGTGCAAGTTGCAAACCGGCAACATCCAAAACGTGCAAATGTTCAATTTGGAAACTATCAATTAACGATTG
>JAUTBQ010100531.1:0-16001 GCA_032361185.1 Lepetodrilus ovalis | reverse complement strand
GACAGACCAAGGACAATATCTGTATTGCCACTATACAGACAGTGCATCATATCAATATCGCATCAGAAATCTAACTTCTACGAACATTGATGCTGGGCCCCCTGGGGCTGGATTTGAACTCCGGACCATTGACTCCGAAGTCCAACGTTCTACCACTGCGCTACCACCCGCCCCTCAAATGCAAGTGGTCTCAGATAGAAATTAGCTTGTCCATTATTTAGGCCAACCATCTGTGATAGTATGCCTTTAATATGCACATACCAGCTGCACAATTGTTATCCATTTGTATCCATGTGAGCAAAACACGCATTTTCAGCACAAACTAAACTTTGTCTCAGATGCTTCTGCCAGCTGGTTCTGTGTTTGTAGATCTTGCCGCAAACACAAGTAAACGTTAGACCAATGTGAACAGACTCAATATGGTACTTTCTTGTCCCAAATCTAGAGAAAACACGTTCACATTGTGGACAAGGATATATCAAAGAACCTGGTGTGGAACCATGCACTGCAACTGCATTAGCTTTCCGTCCTTCAAAATAATCTGGATAGCAAGGATGACCTGAAAATAACAAGAGAATCCTAATGTGATATACTATTTAGTGTTTAGAAAGCGGTCAGCGTCAAAGGATTCAAAGTAACTTGTACCACAAAACTATAAATCGTATTGTGGTGTATAAAATAAAAAGATAATCCAATATTCAGCTTACTTGCACGATTCCATCCGGGGTTTTTTGTGTGTGCATAATTTAAATCAATAATGCGAGCATAGATTCATGATGGAGTATGTATCTAGCTAGGAATTATGTAGTATTCGTTTGTACTTCATCATAATGCTACAGTGTCCAACATGGTATTTCCACAGATTATAGGGCATGTAAATGACAAGTCTCTGCTGTGAAAACTGTTCGACATTTCCCCAATATCTTAAATGCCAATTGTTTAGCATTGGAAAGCCATGCTTGGGCACATGTTGAAGATCCTATTTTGAAATTCGAAAGTAGATGAACACTATTGTACATGGAACGACTCCACGACACATTGAAATCAGGACTGTAATTGTCAGATATGGGTGAAGAGCTAATTGGCACTGCCATGGTTTTGACTATGGTGAATGAAGTAATTCAAATGAACATCATACATACTAGGGCTATCATATATTTTCAACATGTTTGGTGTAAAGAATGTCTGAAAATTACCAATACAATTATTGCCTATTTCCATTCTCTCAATAGCTGCAAGAAGTTGTACACACATCTATAGAACTCCATACATAGAACATTTCTTAGAATGTGCTTGCAGACTGGTTCTGTACTTGTACACTTTGCCACAAGCGCACGAAAAACTTCTGCCTTCATGAACAGTTTCTGTGTGATAAATTCTGGCTACATGATTCATGAAGATTCGGTCACATTTTGAACACGGATAAGAACCGTGAGGCGCAGCTCCCCTGCTGTGAGATCTTTGAAACGTGTCTCTTGCAAATAGGTTACCAAGATCACCGAACCTTTCAAAGCCATGATAATCTGAAAGCAGTAAAAACATCTTGTTCCCATTTACTTTGTACAAAATGTCAACATAATTATCTCTGACAACAAAAGTTTGACATGCATTGTGAATTCCAATGCTCCAAAGGATGGCATAAACACTGATGAAGCACATATAAAGCATACAACTATCACACAAACGACATAAATGTATTGAACTAAATACAGATTATTCTTCACTATTAAAGTCATAGTAATAAAATATATATGGAACAAAAGGTGGAAGAATAGTCAGCTCTTTGAAAACTGCACAACCAACGTCAAAGATACACAACAATGGTTGGTGTTAAAAATCTATATACTGGACAGTTTGGTGACTTGATGACGTCAAACACATCAATGGATTACTGTTTCTATATGCAGCACAATCCTTGCTCTTTCTTAAATGGGAATTTAAGCTTGTTCGAAACTTGTACATTTTCCCACAGACACAAGTGAAGACCTTTCCTTCATGATCAGACTCTACGTGAAAGGACTTTGCGGTGATGGTTGCGAAAGAGCGATCGCATTTGGGACACGGATATTTTTTAGATCCATTTTGGGGGCGATTACTGTGTCGTTTCCTCATTGTCACTTCTAAACTTCCATAGTCAGCCACTTGCAAATTGCAAAGATCTGAAAATAACAAGAGATGGCTAGGTAATCCTTCAGCTTTATTAACATGTTGTAAGTCAACATTAGAAAAATTAACTCACAATCTTAACTGTACTCCCAGCTTGCAGCAAGGCTGGAGAATATATCGACTAATTGTTCTCACATTCCTACAAATACTGTTCGTGTTTGGCTTTTTTTTTTTAAGCTCAACATGCCACTTATGTTCCAAATCGAATTTCCTCATTAGTGTTAAGTTCAAAGTAAACTATAAAATCTTTTTACTAGCAGAAATATACTAGTTTCTGGAGATCTTCTCCCTTCCAATGTACAATATCCTCACAAACAACGATAAATAATTGAAGGTGAGACAACTAATTACAATCGATATATCAAAGTATTGATGTATTGCTATCAAATCACTCACAATCGCGATCTAGCGATACATGTACTTTGATTATTGTTACACCCTTAACAATGATCATAATGAACCTGCCATCTAACTGAAAATACCAAATTATCAACAACAATTAGGAAACTCAGCAGCAATACACACACACACACACACACACACACCTTCCAATAGAACTAGTTCATTATTTGACAGAATTAGTGGCATCACTACACATTGGACTCCGCCTAAGATGAGAATGTAATCCAGTTCTGTATTTGTAAACTTTTCCACAAACACAAGTGAAGGTCATTCCCGCATGGACGGACTCCATATGATAGAGGATAGTCCGATAGTTGGCAAACACCCGATCACATTTAGAACAGGGGAAACCAATCCGACTTGCAGAGCCCATCCGAGGTGCTTGAAATTGGGAGCTAATGCCAGAATAATCATGAGTGTCTCCAACTCCTGCAAACAACAAAAGGACAGCTTCAAAACCAGTATCTCACTCAAGTAGAAGTACTACATAAAATCCACTTATTATTTCCAATGACAAATTTGGAGAATATTGAAGTAATTACCAAAAGCAAGCAATCAGCCTATTAACAGAATAATCAATGTTAGTCATGTAGCTTTGACATTGCTGCAGGAATATTTTAGCCATGTGACGATGGTAATCTTTGGTAGCCAGCAGAAAGCAAAATAAAAAGACTTGGTCAACAATACTTCATCATGACACAAGACTTAGATAATACTCCATGATGTAGCATGTTTTCCCTTACATTAGGTTTTGGTTCCAAGACCAGAGGTAGCACACAGTGGACTTTTCCTGAGATGATGCTGTAAACTAGTCCTGTATTTATACACCTTGCCACAAATACAACCGAACGTCAGTCCTTCGTGAACAGATTCCATGTGAAACATTCTGGCTGTGTAGCTTACGAACGTGCGTTCACACATTGAACACGGATAATTAGCTTTCATTTGAACCATATTACCAGGAAAGTAATTTTGTTCTGGATACGAGGTGCAATAGGCAGCTCCACCATCTGCAAAGAATAAAGAATGGTATTTCAATCGCAGTATTAGACCTGTGTATTTCAGACTTAGGAAGCTTTGAGGTGCAACTCAATGTAATTGCATCTTTCAGGTAACTGACCAATCCAAGTCAATCACTGTACAGGATATTGTACAGTGAATACAACTGAACACCAGAATCTCTCCAATGACAGTTTATAACAAAAATATATTTCACTTCCAATTCATTAATCTTCAGAAATTTGCAAGGAGTTTGCCCAAAGACCAAAAAGTAAGATTAAATTTGTAAGTCATGAAAGATTAATATTAACTAATAAAGAACCAGCATAGCCTCTCCCAGTAAGTCAAGAGTTGCATCCTATTAAACCCCTTGAGAATGATCTCCCCATTGCCTCTGGTAAGCCTAGTGGAATGACTGGCACAACAGTAGTAGACCCTGATAATGAAGATTTGGTATGTTTACCAACTGGATATTTGAAGGGAACAACACTTACTGAGCTCTGCTAAAGCTGATCTACTCCAGTTATAGAATGATTGTTTAAAATACCTACAGAGTTAAATCAAAATGAACCCTATGATAAGCTGCATATGATCATTACAGACAACTTGTCGCATGTAGAACTGCATGTTGGGAATTATGTGCATTTCATTATTTTCAGGTGGAAAAGTGGAGGTGCCAAAAGTGGCTATAGTTGACCATTTTACTTGAATGTTTGCATGCAAACATAAAATTTAAATGAAAATTTTATTAGAATACAAAATTGAAAAAAAAAAATCACTACTACATGGTATACTGTAGTTGACATGAATAGAAGTGAAAGTAACAAAACAAAATTCAAGATTGCAGTCATTGTAATAAACACAAGAAAAGGAATTCAATGGAAGAATGTTATCTATTTAGAGCCTTATACCCTCAACAACTTTCCAACCACCGAGTTGCTTTGCAGCAGAGGAATGTTTTCATTATTCCTGGTATCTTTAACTCCCGATGCCATTGGCAAATACAACCTATGATGAAAAGTAGGATCAAGAATGGAACTATAAGCAGCACCTGCTTGGTTAACTAGTTTCCCTTGTTCTCCCAGTTCTGAACACAATACTTTGCATGCCTCTGTAACCCAGTCCGATATTTGTACGTCTTTCCACAAATGCACTTGAAGACGACATGGTCATGAACAGTTTCCACATGATACATTCTTGTTACATAGTTCATAAAGACCTTTCCACAGTCAGAACAAGGAAAACCGCCCAAATATTCTTTATTTCTTGAAAGGAATCGATTTGGAACCTCAGTGTTGTCAAATCCCAATCTGGTATAATCTGAAAATAACAAGAAAGTCCCTTCTTGAAGAAATATTTATTGTTTTGTCACCATGGCTTCCATATTATTGTACACATTACAAGTATCAAAATGTTGCATCCAACTAATCATCCACAATTGAAACAAATGTGAGAAAAAAAAGAGCAATGGACGTATTCTCGAAACATTTTTACGATCTTCTTGCCAAATGCTTGTAGCCCTATTATATGAACTTTTAAGATTATTGTACGATCGTAAGAACGTTTTGAGAATAGAGCCCTTGAATTGCATTCCCACTCATATACTATTCATAAATAACAATGTGTCATGTGCATGGATATACAGATAGAAGGATGTGTACAGGTGTGATAGCAAGACAGTTCACGATCCTGATTGTCTATAGCAATAAAATGTTCACCGACTCCCTTTCAGTGTCTGTAAAGCAGTTTCCAATAACGTGTACAAACCAAAATACTGATACAAAGCCTGCAAAGTGTGACTGTAGTTGTACAGGGTGTACTAGTATAATTTCAAAATTCATGTAATGTTACCCAATTAAATTTCAACCACAAATAAACTGGAGAGTAAAATATAGCTACTAATGGCTGCTACAATTATTTTTTGATTTAAATGTTTTTTAATTCAGTAAATTTGGACTGCAAGTTGCCACGAGATAGCCCGAGATTCATTCAAAATCCAGTGTTAAATCCAGGAACCAGTTGAAGATGGGGAGGCCCCTCCCATACTATACGATAGGGTTTGGGGGTTGGGAGTATAGCACATGATTGTATGTATTTCAAATGAATGTACCTCGCAATTGTAGATAAGAAATAGTCCAAAGCAACCATTAACATGTGTGATATCATGCATTATAGTTCTCAAGAATTAAGAAAGCTGACTTTAGACTTTAAAATCTATCAGTATTGAATTCTACACAATTCCAATATTAACAGTTTGCATCATTACTGTACGATTGAAAATAGTTAACAACTCAAATTACATGACTATAAACCGATATCATTATCACAGATTGGTGTCGAGGAGATTGTCAAAATAGTGTGAACACTTGTCAACAAGATTCGACGTCTCACAATCAATTGCATTGGTAGTTTCTAAATAAATGTACGTGAATTGTCAACACACTTGTCTGTTGTCACCATAGATAAGGACATTAGAATCTATATCTTCATTTAGGTACTTGGGTAGACATAACTAGTTCAGGGACAAGTACTGTTCAAACAGTAGTCGGTAATTCTTATTGTAGCCTTATTGCATTTAGCGAAAAGTTAAAAAGCATGTGTTATGCTATTTTAAAACTGGCAAGCAATCAAAACTATTCCAAAAAATGACAGTTTTTGGTAGCCGATATTAATTTGGATAGTCAATACATGTATTAATATTCTCAAAGCAGTCTAATACTGTTCAATTTTACTGTTAACTAGAGTATGTTTCATTCATTAACAGATATGTTTTGTTGACAAGTCCAAAATGAGCAATATCTGATGCTGTAATCAGCGTTGAAGGTCACATGTCGCTCTCAACGTTTCCTTCCCATCAGTTTCCCAATTGGACGATCGCCTTGTGTCAGTGACTTTCCAGCCTGGAAATGTTCGATGAGCTCGCCTGTACCAATGAACTTGAAAATGCCATCCATTTGTTCACGAAAACATACAAAGTAGTCAATTGGCTTGATGACACACTTCATTTTCACCTTCGAACACTCCTTAATCAACCTAATTTCTGCCCGCATTTTCGCTTTTCTTTCTACGTCTAGCTGTCGTCTGCGTTTGGTCTTCTCGTCGCCTCCTGTCTTCACCTGGAACCAATTTTTCCGTCTGCGTTCTCCGTCACCATTATCATGGGTCACTTTAGTCTTTCCTTTTTGGTCCAGGGTTAGGGTTTCCAACTTGAACGACTTATCTGTCTGTCTGTCTGATTTACCAGCCAGTTCTCCGTCACCGATCACTTTCGTCTTTTTTCCTCGGCCCAGCTGTGGTCTGTGTTGGGTCTTCTTGCTGCCTCCGTTCTTTACTACAAACAATTTATCTGTCTGGCTGTCTGAAGTACCAGCTGGTTCGCCGTCACCTTCATCATCAACCGCCCCTGTGTCAATGGTTTCTGGTGGAGCCATTTCTATAAAATTATTGAAAGAAGCTATAAACTAGTGTCTTAAAAATAAAAATTAATTATGGTAAATCGTTATAAAAAATTGGAACTCTTGCAGTTTAGTGCATTTAAAATAGGTGTTTTCCAGTAATGTCCATGCCAGTGGTAAAGTAAAATGTACTTCATATACACAATACTTGTAGTCAAATCCAATTAGTCAAACTGGAAAAGTGCAAGTTTGTGAGTGTATTGACTTTCAAATACAAGAACACAAATGCAACATTGTTGAAGAATGGAATAAATTTGTCATCAAACCCTAAAAATATTGTTGCCCACCACCTACACATTTGCAGGATTTTCATAACTGATCTCACAAACTTCTTTATGGAAACCCTGTTTAAGTGACCGTGTTCACAGCGATCTGCTCCGGAAATATACAGTTTTGCCACATAGTTATTTGTACATACTCCACTATATCAATTCCCTACTATTACTCAAGCACTCAGAGCATGCCCCTTAGTGTTGTGGATTGCTTGTGCTATAGAAGAACCCTTTATTATTATTAATATTACCATAAATGCAAATAAAGTAGTTTAATGGGATGTAATTTGCCTCAGAAGCAGGCGATTTTTTGCTTGGAGACAAGTAGTCCGCTATGTGAACTAGTAACTGTCCCTACCATGCAGACAATCTACAGTCCGTAACCCAGTCTGGTAATAGTTCTGCACGATAAACATCAGGATATCGCTAAATATTGCGAACACAATTTCTGATGTCGGAGTAGTCCAGTACGATAGATGTAAGTCTTGCTACAGACACATGAGAACACGGTCTTGTTATGAATTGCAGCAATGTGATTCCACCTGGCACCACTGTGAGAGAAGATCTTCTCGCAAACAGGGCAGGGGAACTGGTGTCCACCCTGCCTCCTCGCACAGGAAATTTCGACAGGATTTTGATTGTCTAATTCCTCATAACCAACCGACTCAGCGACATGGCTTCTGAACATGTTTATGTTGTGTTGTGCAGGTAGATTAGCATAGCCGGTGAAGTCTGAAAACAACAAAAAGCCAGTAATAATCCTGAGAGCAAAGCGGCCCAAAAGCTCATTTAACTTGGAAAAGAGGGTTCCGTTTTCATTGGCTACAGAGTACACACGTTCTTAACAGACATTATGGTACAGGCATAATGTGTGCAATTCATGCGACAACATTCATGTTAAATATATATACATGAAACCCGAAAATGCCACTTTAATAAAGGTATGGCATGTAAAGATGTTTTAATGCTATGTGTTTGTGTAGTTATTCATTTGGCAACGCTCACAAGTCGACTTGAAAGATTGAGGTTTGTGTCGTTGATATTTAGAAAAACTTAGCCCCATTAATAAATAATAAAAAATTGTAAAATACGATTCACATACACAATATTCCAGTTGTGATGTAATGTATTCTGGCACCGAGAATACGCATCAAGTTCCTTTAACATTGAAACAGCACATCCAGATCTGTGTGCCTTGCTGTATTCAATCAATATCTCCAACACACACGAACACAATGGATCCAGTTTCCTTGCTACAACACATCAGTACACAAATATCCACCACATGGATTGATTGCAATCAATAAAGCAAGGAAAATTCAATCAAACAAGGATTTTATTTCATAAACAGCACATACGAATTCATTTGTTAAACCAGACAGTATATCAGAGACCTAGATATTGTAATTAATATCAGCATATCAACGCACCAGGACATAGATCCCGATAATGGAATTTCATATACATGTAATTGGTTCTTCCAGAGAGAAATCCACTGAGGCAGCATTCTGAAGAATGATGGAATGTCAAAGAAGCAGCAACTAGCACAAAGTTGCTCCATAAAATATTGATTTATTTTTTTTTACTAGCTTTTACACACATTGCGGTAGCATTGGAGTAAATTACCATTAAATTTCAGAATGCTACAAACAAATGGTTCATTGTTTAATGTGCAAGCCATCTTCAACCATCAACATATGGTACACCACTTTTAACGCATGTCCTTTCTCGTTGCATAGGAAGTTGCTACAAGATTAGTTTAAAATCTGGTTAAATAAACTGGTCAAACATCCAAATACACTATGCAAATGATCTCCTTTGTCACATGAAAATGTCATGATGCAGACGTCCATAGCAACCATCGCAAACCTCACTACCAAATGGTGCTATAACTTTCACAAAATATTGTCTACATATATTTTTGTGGTGTACATTCTGTTCATTGGAATAATACTATCAAAGCCAATAATGCTGTATTGATATACAGTGTCCCCTCGATATACCACTAATTTGGTACTATATCATAGTACAGGTAAACAACAAAATAAAAATGGTATCCACATCCGACCCCACCTTATATCCGAATCCGTTGTGTATCGAAGTGTTGAATCGAGGGGACACTAACTATTATTAGCAGTGGTCTAATGCCCTATCTCTGATTAGATGTAATCGGTAGCTTGTCATTGGAAATGACCTAGACGAGACTTACTGTCCGTATCCTGACTAGATTGTACATACGGGCATAATCTCTTATGCCTCATCAAACCAGTCCTATACTGATATCCTTTGCCACAGACACAACAAAAGCTGGTATGTTCATGGATAGCCTCAACATGGTTCCATCTTGCACTAGTGTTCGAAAAAACCTTATCACACTTGGAGCATGGGTACAATTGAACATTTCGTTTCTCATCAGTAGAGCCAGGTAAGGACCTTCGAAACTGCATAAATAATTTAGGAATATTGTGGTGATATACTGCATTACTCTGTACAATTCTCTGAGCATCCGACTCGTGATTAACTACGGCCAATGAGCTTGCAACGTCTGAAAGCAAACAAAAAGATACGTCTTATATTAGTGATTTCTCAAAAGATTTCATTATGAAAAAAAACACATACCTGAACTCAATATAAAACATTCCAGTTGTGTTAAGTAATACCAAAGACAAGTACACATTTAGGCACAAAACCCACATTCACAGATTGCATAGTTTTCCTGATACGTCCAAGATATCCACAAGACATCCATTAAACTAACTCGATTTGTCATTCCCTTTTAATATCCTCACTTGTGATTCAGGATGAAGAAACAAAAAACACTTTTTCTGATGCCTGAGCAAGCCAGGCCTGTAAGAATACTGCTTTCCACAAACACATGCCAAGCTGACCTTCTCATGCACACACTTAACGTGGTACCATCTAGAATTAGCATTTGAAAAAACTTTATCACACTGAGCGCAAGGATAGGACCGACTGCCAGATTCCCCACTTGAAACACTAGGAGAAAGTTCAAAATGTAGACACTCTCCTCTCCTCTGCAGAGCAAAAGACTGGTTCAATCTAGCCATACTCCAATAACCATGATTATCTGAAAATAACAAGAAATTTTGTTCAGTCCCGTTTTCAAAAACAGATAAAAATGATGAGGTCAAGAAACAACATTTGAAGGTTATCATTATTGTACACAAAGATGTCAGTTGCATGTTGTCAAATGGAAAATCTAGAGATTAGATCTCTCTTGCCAGTCCATGTGTACAAGAATCATGTATGTGTTATGGCATCAGCCACTTACGTAGCTAATCAAATGATGTATGGTGTGGTTGAAAAGATGTGTCTCCATATCATAGATCTCCCTGTACCATTGAGAAGACTGCTGAGCTGAGAAATCAAGCAATTCCCAGTGAAGTAGAATTTTATTTCTTTTCCAATATTGAGGTTAAACTTGGGATCTGCATATACATGGTTATGTTCAGACTGTTCTTGACCAGTTCATAGAGGATTTTACACTTGCCCAGCCATTACAAATTTAGAACTTGCCGAAATAGCCTGGCCCACATTAACAAAGTCTGTGTGCGTTGCTTGCATTACATCAAAGCACTATTAGCATCCATCAGTTAAGGCTGCTGAAACTGCAGATTATGACACAAGCCATTTCTTTCATCACCACTAACAATACGATTTCCTTTGGTCGTTAACTTTTCAATGATTTTGTTTACATATTAAGTTGATTGTATGCAGTGGTAATTAAAACGAATGATCGATTCCAAAGAATATATTATCTATTTAGAAGTTTACTGTTGTAGATATGCTTCAATAATGAAACTGAAGACAACAAATGTGGAATAAGAAATTCCATGTCCAATTTCACTTATCACCTTAGTTTTCGATTCTTGCCCATTGTATGACGTAACTAATTGATTATAACAAATATTTTTTAATTCATATATCCATGCATATCTGTATATTTTCTTACAATCGATTTATCCACATGATTCAAACAATCAATACAATGATACTTTGACGAATCGGTGCATCACTACTTCATTTCATATACATAATCATATATCAATATAAAACAATTAAATTTGGTTTTCCATGAGCTAGGGAAATGCATGAAATTACTGTAGAGACACTCACTGTCAATTTCACATGAATAAAGACCAAAATGTGCAACGCGAAATACTGTTTTGGCGAAATACCAAGGGACATAATCTACTAATATTAAGTTGCCCACATTTATAGTTTAACTGTGCTTCGGTGCATACATAAAATACAAGTTTTCATGTGTTTGAATAGGCCTGGTTGGTATTTGTAAACTTTGCCACACATGCAAGAAAATGTCTTGTGTTCATGGACAGATTCCATATGATAGCGCCTGGCTGTTGAGGTGGCAAATGCCTTGCAGCACTCCGAGCAAGGAAACCTATCAGAATGATTTTCCCAAGGGATTCTACGAAAGACTACACTCTGATCAAAGTTGAGGAACATGGGCATATTTTCCAAAGGTGGTGCCAGTATTGCTTCACGTTTTGGAGTCCTCTGATAATAATCAGCACCAGTTCCTGAAGAGACCGCAATGTTTCCTGAAAGTAACAAAAAGGCCTCAGTTTTCTGACTTCACTTGCTCAGGTCACCAAGGAGAAGCAATCAAACAAAATTGTAGGGTTCATCCATTTATTCAAATATATTTTGAATATTAATAAATGCACTAGAATATTAACCCAAACTGAAAGCTATGCTGTAAATTATCAAATACAAAATGGACACACACGAAAATAACAATAAACACTTGATCCTGAGGACTTTGAAAATATGAAACGCAATATCAAGCTACCATTTACATCTTTTATGTTGCTGTATAATGACAAACACTGAAAACGACAATAGTGGATATACTGTTGGTCATCACCATAAAACAGGGCTCGACATTAACTTGACTCCAACATATGTTAAAACATTATTGAATCATGTCCATAGGTATTAACTATCTTGATTGAGACATGTACTCAGGACATGTTCTTCTGTGATAGAAGAGTCCAGTCCGATATTTGTAGGATCTGCCACAATTACACACAAACTTGATTTTGTCATGAATGGCCTCCTTGTGATAATTCAAAGCACAGGAGTCCCCAAACACCTTATCACACTGAAGACATGGATACGACTTCTTCAAAAATTGTCCAGTCTTATATTTGCTGTATGCCAGGTTCATGGACCCCGAAGGCATCGGCAAATTATTACCGTAAGGAAAATGTGAACTATTGATCAATGGAAAGGCCATTCTCAGCATTGGGGACCCAAAATCTGAAAACAACAAAAAGTTGCTGATGATATCTCCACTAGCATCGACACTGAATCAGCTTTTAAATGACAATGTTCAACCAAGAAAACATTCACATATTACAGTTTGTGTAGTCAGCTACACAACATAAACACAGCAATCAGGCTTTTGAGAACTGGCAAGTCCGCTTGTGGCTTATAAGACCTGTCCTATAAGTGTAAACCCTTCCACATGCACACTGAAATATTTTATGTTCATGAATGGCCTCTCTGTGGTAAACCAAGGCTCCAGAATCGGAGAAAACTTTATCACACTGCACACAAGGCCAAGACTTTTTTCTTGACTGTGGGCTTGGGCCAGTGGTCAAATCTGCACGTGATGGGAACATGTCTCGAAATACATCTAGAATGGGGAGAGGATCATCAAGAGCTGCGACACGGAATCTCGGGTCAAGTCTGGGATATTTCATGGTGTATGGAGATTCGTGGTTCATTTTAGCATGACTGCCATTTCCTGAAAGCAACAAAAAGGCCTGTTGCTAATTGCTTGTCAGTTAAAATCATCACTTAACAATGTCAGCACACCAACTCCTTCAAGGAGACATTTTGATACTAATTAATTAATTGTGAAATAAATAAAACTTAATGCCATAGTTTGAACCAACCAGTCAACAATTATGTCACCAAAGCACACAAATCATGCCAGCCGTTTAGATTTTTAATAATCCATAAAAGAACCAAAACTACATAAAACACAAGTGGATATCAAACTGCACTAGTTCACGTAATGTCCTTTACCACAGAGCACTTAGAAACGGAAGGACACATCCATTGATGGTGATCCAGAGCACTTTTCTGATGATACACCTTTCCACACTGACAGACAAAGGACCGGGATGCGAAACCTGCCGAATGCATGGTTGCCCTATGATCCAACATTTCACCCGAGTCCGTGAACACCAAGGAGCATTGAGGACAAGGCCATGTCATGTTCCTCGAGCTATCAGTAGGTGGTCCAACTGTGTGTCCACGTGCTGTGCTCCGTTCACGCCCGTGTATTCCAAACCTTCGGGATAACAGGCCTCTGCCCACCATACCTGTAAGCAAGAAATACCTTGCTAGTATGGTTTGGACTGATAAACCAACACGTCTAGAGCACTACCTTCAACACTCATAATTGCATCAATATCTAACTGTATCAATCTTATCAACAAATCTGTATCAGCTAACTAACCCACATTTGTGAGAGGATAAAATGCATTAAATATTAAACCAATTCAAGCTAGTCCTCGATAATTTAATATCTACTCAAACTAAATGGTAACGATCCTTTTATTATCACCACTTTCTTTCTTCACGTCTAAGTACACAAGAGATGTTCCCAATCACAAGAATATCATCAATATTTGGTAAGATCAGAAATGTGTCTTAAAAACTGGTAATTGGTATTGAAATGTTATAATCTCTGCCACAATGATTTTCCATAGTGTATGGAGTAATAACACCATTTCAAAACAGACAAACACCATTCTGCCGCTATGATTTTATCCAATGTGATTTATAACTTTTGTGCAGCATGCACAATAGATAAAATGTAAGTACATGTATTGAAACATGATCGATAGCTTACAATGTATGTTGATATGTAACTTATGCACTATTTGCAAACTTCCAACAATGAATTCCCAACCATGAGATATGTCAAGTAATGGCTATCCGCGAACAACTCATTAATATTCCATTCTTATTCAATTAGTATGAAATATTTGAACCAAAAATACATTCAAAATGAAGTAATGTACACACATTCAACACCATGTGTAAGAAGAATAAATATCACAAATATAGAGATTTTAGACGTCAATTTATTATCACACTTCAAGACATGGGTGGAATGGTGTACACCATCAAATACAGTGAATATTTAATACCTAAAATATAAGCAGAGAACCACTGTATGTTGACATTTGAAAAACGATATATTAGATTGGTTGGGTTTTTTGTTGTGTGAACTCTTCTTACTTCAGGTATTATATAGTCACAATGTGTTACTGTGTATGTAATGTGCACCTATGTGTGAATTATCAGGCGAGGAAAAAACATGCAAAATAAGTCACTCTAAAAATAGGTCAATAAAACAAATCCCTTGCATATACTTGCACATAAATCTTGAATATTAATGTACCAAACTATTTCAGCACGTAGGTTTTGCAATACAATAAGACATTTTCTAAATTATTCACAAATGAAATATATATGCAAGTATATACAGTAATTTAGACAAATGTTTTATATCAGATCATTTTAAATATAGATATACTTAATCAAGTAATGACCCATTTTCTTTAAGATGTACCATATTCTTATTTAAAAACATTTGCAACACAATGTATAACCACAGGACTTTGAATAATTAATTAAATGTTAAAAAAAATATTATATATATATACAATACACAGGATTAGAGACTTACTACTTCTTCTTTTTCTCGTAATGGGGTTTATAGTCGCTTTCTAGAATCTTTCACTAACTCTACATATGCCCAACGTGCAAGGGCAAGTCAAATTGCATTGCCGGCAACCTAATATTTTAAACATAGCACTTTTGGTGCATTTGCAACTGGCCCAACTGTTAGTCTATCTATAGTCCTACGATATATCATAACATTTTATTATAAGATTATTCAAAATCCTGTGGCACAACAAACATAAATAACATTAAACTTGTGAACGAACGACCAAAATGATGATGCATTTGAACATCTGAACACTGTTATAACCCTTGAATTTTATAACATAATAATCATTTGTCTTCAAACGGCACGATTTATTGTACAGCACATGTCATATCAATGGGTTAACAACCATAAAATTGGTCCCCTAAATTAAACTAGACGTTTCCATCAAATATATGAACACTTACATTATTGTTGACTAAATTTCTCATCAGACAAAATCTAAACATTCCAAGTACAATAAATCCTGGCAGATGAAGACAACTGAAGATCAAAATAAATATAAAAACAACAAGGCTCATCTGTACTGATAAACTTTATTATAGCCCTAGAAGGCCTATTCATTTTATTTAGGAAATTGAGGGATATCATTATTCTTAGAAATAGAAACAATCAAATGGTGTTATTAGAACTTGAATTCCAATATTATTCTACCATACCATTAATAAAAAAAAATATGAAATGCATAAAAACAAATCTAGAATTATGATATCCCTCTGCATAAACAATAAAACACAAGTTCTGAATATGGTACATCATGCCTTATTTTGCAGTAATTTACCAACAAACCTGCTCAGGAATTCCAGTTCCCTACCCCAGGCCACAGTTGTACAGGCGGTGGGTGCATGCACCTACCTTGTGATGTCAGCAACGTCATCCTCTCCATCTACTGTGGCACTGGGTGTGTCAACA
>JAUTBQ010100420.1:0-16001 GCA_032361185.1 Lepetodrilus ovalis | reverse complement strand
CATTGTTTATCATGCATTCTCCTCTTTTTTCTCACATATAGTACAGTAAAATCCAAAACGAAATCAATTTGCTCAAAAAATGACCATATATTATTCCTCAATAGCACCACCTATATTTTTGAGATGCTTGCGGAACGTGTAGCCTTTATCCTTTCTACTTTTGATTAGATATTCATCAAATTGAAGCTGCTCGTGCAAGGTTTGTCCATCTTTTATGGCATTGGCTTGATTGATTTCAGTCTCATTTATCTCATTTGCTTTGGATAAGATATTTTCGATGTCTTGATAGGGAGCGAGGACGATACCGTCACCATCCGCAAACACGACATCGTCTTCCCCCACTTCTACGCCATCAAACTGTATGGTTGAATACGTTCCTGCTTCTCGTTGATTTGCTTGCAGTGGGCCAAAAGGGCACTTGCCATAACTAAATATAGGAAATCCTATCTCTATCAGCTCTTTTGTATCTCGATGGCAACCCCATACTATGATTCCCTGTAACTTGAATGCCTGTGCTTCGAGTACCGTTAGATCCCCGATGCAGCCTTCATCTTTTCTGCCTTGATTGTCGATGATGAGGATGTCTCCCTCTTGTGCCTCTGTCATTGCCTTAAAAAACACATCCACACTTCCAAAATGTTTGACTGGAAAAACTTTCCCTGCAATCTTTGTCCCAAGTATCAATGGTTGAATGCCAGATGCTATGATGCGTGGTTTTATCCCCAAGCGAACTATGGCATCTGCGATAAGAGGTGTTGATAGCCCTTGAAAAATATCTTTTAACTGTTTATTGTTGATGTTCATATGTTTCCTTTGTACTGATTTTATCAAAATAACTATAAAGTGTGGTTCATATACAAAAGGCATGCCCTATGCATAAATAGCAGGATTATCCAAGACAAAAATGCCATTTTCTGCTATATTTATCTAAAAAAGCGAGCATAATGAAGGGACACTTACTGGCATTCATTGCTATTACTATTTGGAGCTTGACCTATATCCAGACCAAAGTATTGCTTGAGTATATTGACCCCATTGAGATCATTATAGTGCGCTTTTCGTTAGCCTGGATAATCCTATGGATTATTCACCCAAAACGAACGCCATTTGTCCTCAAAGATGAAATGATGTTCGCACTTGCGGGGCTTAGTATGTTTTTTGGCTATTATGTGCTTGAGAACATTGCTCTTCTTCATACAACAGCTATCAACGCAGGTTTGCTGGTGACTTTGGCACCACTTTTTACTCTCCTTATCGCCTCGATTATCCATCATACCCCATTACCCAAAATGGCTCTTTGGGGTGCGTTGATTTCCTTTGCTGGTGTAGCTGTTCTCGTTCTTGAAAAAATAAGCTTGCCAAATATCGGTGATAGTCTCGCACTTCTTGCGGGATTCGGTTGGGCAATCTATACTCTCATCCTTGGATATATCTCAACCTCTTATCATTATCTTGCTGTTACACGAAAAAGTATCTTTTATGGATTGGTATTTTTATGGTTGTTTTGGGAGACAGTTTATTCTGGGTCGTTTCATTTTGAAGCATACACACATCCAACGGTTTTAGTCAATCTTGCTACTTTGACACTTTTTGCTTCTGTAGGGGCATATATTCTCTGGCGTAAGGCCGTTATTTTGATTGGCTCTAGCAAGACCAGCAACTATATCTATCTGGTACCTCTCATCAACACAACAGCATCTGTTTGGGTACTGGATGAAGTACTTGGATGGAGGATTATCCTCTCTTCTTTGATGATACTGGGAGGAATGGCGATTGCTTATAAACCTTCACTCCAGCCGCCTGAATAAACTCACCTGGAGACATAGTGACAATAGGACGAAAGTGACGATTTAGATGGCTTTGATCGACAAAACCAAGCTCCAATGCCACATCTATGATAGGTGCCCCACGCAAGAGTAGTTTTTGTGCCAGATTTATTTTTTGATTGATGAGATAGGCATGGGGGCTCATGCCAGTATAGTGCTTGAATACTCTCATGAAATGATATTCACTCAGTGAAGCCTTTTTTGCAAGCTCTGCTACAGTGATGTTCTCTCGAACATTTTGCTTGATATACTCCTTGGCAGATTCGAGATGGTCTAAGAGAGGTATATCCTGAGTATTGTTACTGACTGTATCAGATGTATTCCGCTCAAAGAACGTTTCCATAAATTCATGTAATGCAGCTTCTTTTTCAAGATAAAAAACAGATCGATCTCTGAGTAGAATACTCAATCCAATAAATGACTCGTGCATTTTTTTATCTTTGAGTATCTTTTTATTTATTTTCTCAAATGTATCCAGTTTGGTATCCCACAGGCTCTCTTGAAATGCTTTACACCAGCTAATATCCAAGCATATCATATGATATTTATGCGTGGTATCTTTCGTTAGATTGCAGGTATGGACGGTTTCTGGGTTGAAAATGATCAATTCTCCAGTACTGAGATGTGAAGCTTGTCCATCATGAAAAAATACCACCTCCCCCTCTTCAATGGCACCGATCGAAAGCATATAGTGAAAATGAGGTTTGTAGTGCATTGTTGCGTGAAGTATATGCCATACCTCAACATATGGCAAGGCTTTATCTTTGAAAAATTTATTTTTAGATATTGGTGTTTGATTATGCTTTGTCAATAAATAGTTCCTTTGTTTTGCACTGGTTAGATAAACAGAATACAGTGTTTTAAATCCAATTACTCCTCAAAAACAGTATAGCATTTATTGCAATACAAACAGCAGGATTATTTAAGGCAACAACTCTTCCGAAACTTTTAGTTCAGCTATCTGAAATAGAGAAGAATGCTATGGAAAAACTCTCAAAGGTAGTATTATTTCGCAAATAGAAGTGTAGCACACACTCCATCATCGACATTTTCCACCTGCAATCTCCCATCTAAACTTCGCTCGACGATCATGCGTGAGAGATAGAGTCCGATGCCTGATCCTCCTTCTCGTGTGGTGAAATAGGGCTCAAAGATGCGAGGAAGTGTTTGGGAAAGAATACCACCACCATTGTCTGTGATGGTTACGGTGGCTTGGTCGATAGTGATGGTAATCAGGGGTTTGGTTGGTGTGTGAGCGATGAGTGCGTCCTTGGCGTTGGTGAGGAGGTTGAGTAGGACATGTATATACTCATTCTTGTATGTGTGGAGTTGCTTGTCTTGTACCATATGAAGTGAGACATGTATGCCGTGTTGCCTGAATGTATTATGCATGAGCTTAAGTGTTTCTCGTGTGACCTTCTCAAGACTAAATGTCTCCCGAGTCTTGTCAGGGGTACAGAAGTCTCGAAAATCATCAATAGTGCAGGACATAAAACCGATCTGCACATTGGCTTCGTTTATTTTTTTCTCTAGGTATTCTGGGGTGAGCTCTCCATGTTTTTGGGCTTCATATAGGTTCATGAGCGTATAGCTTAGTTGTGTCAGGGGTTGTCGCCACTGGTGAGCGATGTTCCCGAGCATCTCTCCCATACTGGCTAAACGACTTTGGTGGATGAGGAGCTCTCGTTGCTCTTCTTTTTCCTCTATAGCAATGCGTTGTTTGGCAGAGAGGGCGAGAGAAAATAGGATCGCTTCGGTGGCTGCACCAATATAGAGGTAGTTGATGACAAAATGCTCATATCCAACCTGAAAAGAATCAAGCAGTATGGCCATACCCAGCGATACCCACCCCACAAGATAGTAGTATGCTGGTTTGTATCCTTGACGAATGCGATGGTAGGCAGCATAGAGAAAGAGCAACACCAAGAGCGGCAACAGATGAAAACGTATC
Source organism: Lepetodrilus ovalis (assembly GCA_032361185.1). Taxonomy (NCBI): domain Eukaryota; kingdom Metazoa; phylum Mollusca; class Gastropoda; order Lepetellida; family Lepetodrilidae; genus Lepetodrilus; species Lepetodrilus ovalis. The sequence goes on along the minus strand of JAUTBQ010100420.1, from coordinate 12,224 downwards.
AAAAAGGATGTGCCAAATAAGCTGATGAAGAGATCCGCCCCTAACAGTCCGAGAGAAATACGTAGTAGTGTGTGCAAGTGGGGAATATATGTCCGAGTCTCTAAAAAACTAACTGTAAACAAGGTAGCACATATTGATGTTAAGAGACCAATAATGCTTTGATATGAGATATTTCGTGAGAAAAAAGATCCCTCATCCCAAAAAAATGCCCCGGAAAAGATATAGAGTATCAGTAGCATAAAAAATTGCATCAGAGCATAATAGAGTAGTGATTTGTCACGGTTGTAGTAGTACATGGTAGCATTATAGATTGCTGCCATGAGGATAAGACCTAGGATAAGACCCAGTAGAAGATTCAATTTCTCTTTTTGGGCAAGTTTTTCAAAAGCACTTTCGCGTGACGAGACAGAGAGAAATTTGATAGGCATTCGAAAATGGCGGGGCTTGATACGGAAATAGTAGACACGTACATCATGTTCTTTGTTATAAGTAAATTCAAGACGTTCAATCTTTTGATAAAAGAATATATTGGGTTGCTGATGTACAGCGATGGTATGTGCGGCTATGGTAGCATCTCCGTATGAGTAAACAAATCGTCCGGAGGGGAATGAATCCCCGAGATCAACACGAAGCCAATAAGTAGCATTGTCCTCATTAAGCATCTCTTTGCGGCTTAGGGGCTTGAATTCTCCATCATGTGCAGAGATATTGGTGATATCAAGAGTAGATTGGTGGGATGTATGTACCTTGAATGTGACATTAACATCTCGGAAAAGGGAGGTTTTTGGTATATGCCTGTAGGATAGGATCTTGCCATTGAGCTCAAAAATTCTAATAGCAGCATAGTCATCGGGCGTGTCAGCCAAAACACATACACCCAAGAGGACAACAGTGACAAAGATGCGAAAGAGTATCCTATTCATACTTAGTACTATAGCCAAATAAAATGAGGAGTAAATGAGAAAGCTCCTCATTATTTCCTCATTTTATTTTGGAATACTATTGTTATCGCAACAATAAAGACGATTTTCCAAAGGATCAAATATGAAAAAACGCAAACTATCGCTACACGCTGTTGTAATAGCTTTATTACTAGCTTTCCTAAGTGGTTGTACTGCTATCAAGGCTATCAAATTGGTTAATAGCAGTGAAGCACGCGAAAGTAATCCAACCCAAAGTACCGTTCCTTTTCGCCTTTTGGGGAATGGGCTGATGCTGGTCAGGGTCAAGCTGAATCATTCTCCCAAGCAGTATACCTTTGTTTTTGATACAGGTGCGATTACTGTTTTGAGAAAAGAGGTTGCCAAAGAATTGGATCTGAAGAATGGTGTCGATATTAGTGCCAGCGGTACAGGTGGAAATGCAAAGACAGTCAATATGACAACCTTGGGGAGTATTGGTCTCGGTGGCATGGAGGTCTCAGACTGTGCCGCTGTGGTTAATGATTTTAGCGTTATGTTCCGTCGTAATATATCTGGAATTCTTGGATCAAATTACCTCAAACATTTTAAGGTCACTATTGACTATAAGAGGAGAACGATTACACTCTCAAGCAATACAAGATCCATAGTCACTCAAGCAAATGATATTAGGGTACCGTTCAAAGCTGACATGCTTCAGGGCTTTGCTCCTGTCATCAAATGCGAAATCGATGGTATACAAGAGAGTGGAGTGATAGATACTGGCTTCTCTGGTATGATAAGCATTCCTTTTTCCTCAATCCATAAATACACTTCTTCGAAAAACGGTAGCCTTATAAGTTCCGATGGTGCCATGGGTGGAGGTATGTTTGGAATGGCAAATACTCGTAGCTATGCCATGCATCTCAACTCTTTCACGATGGGAAGTATTCATCTGAGAAAAGTCCCTGCAATGTCACATCTGCACAAAGGAGGTCAAACTCTCATCGGTAACCGCTTGCTCGAAAACTATATCGTAACACTTAATTATCCAGCAGACGAGATGATCCTTAAACCAACTGGATCAGGGCATGCTACCAACATCCCCACCTATGGATTTGCTTTGGCAAAAAAAGGAACCAAAACAGTAGTATCTGGTATATGGCAAAACTCTCCAGCTGCAAAAGCAGGACTAAAACGAGGGGATGAAGTTGTAGCTATAAACAACATCAAAACGAGCCGTGCCTCTTCTATGGGAGAACTGATCTTGATGCTTTATGGCAAAAAGGCGAAAAGAGCCAAGATCGAGTACATAGGTGACAAAGGTAAAAAGGTCATCATCTTGAAAGAGACTAATCTCCTTCCGTAATTCGCTGTTTTTTCAAGCTGATTTAGAGTTTTTGAGTACAAGAGAATAATATAAAAAGAAAGCCGGATATTGCCATCAAAATGATCAGGGATAAGTAGGTGAAATGCTAGGTTTGGAGCTTTAGGCGATACCCTACTCCTGAACTATTCTCAATAAACTCTCCGCCCAGTTTTATCCTCAGTCCATGTACCAGTGAGCGAAGGGCATCCATACTCATCCCTTCATATGCCCAGATGATCCCTTCGATCTCTGCATAGGTGATGGCACGTTGGCGGTGGGTGATGAGATGATCAAAGAGGAGTCGTTCGTTATGGGTAAGTGTGATGGGCTTGCTATCACGAAAAAGGGTTTGGTTGAGTGCATCATAGACGGTGTGGGAATCCAGGACGATATGGAGATCATTCTCACCGCTCAGTGCATCGCAGGCCATGCTCAGAGCCTCATTAAACTTATCGGCAGTAATGGGCTTGACGAGGTACTTGATGAGGCGGAGCTCAACGGCGTGTATGAGGTAGTCGATCTCAGTGTGGGCGGTAGCGATGATGATGGGGGTGGTCGTATCCTCTTCGCGGATGCGGGCGGCAAATTCGAGTCCGCTCAAGCGGGGCATTTTGATATCAGTGATGATGATATCGGGATGCTCCTGCTGATAGACCTCCAGTCCCTCCACTCCATCGGCTGCCTCCAGCACACGTGCACAATATCGGGTGAGATACTCAACGGCATTTTGACGGATGAGGGGTTCATCTTCAATAATGAGGAAAGTGAGATGCTTGAGGGCTTCGAGATTCATGATTTTGATTGTAACACAATTTGGCTAATGTATGATCGGCATACCCCAATTCAACTAACCCTCAAAAACATTATAACACTTATTGCAACACACACGATAAGTGTACTTTTCGATATGTTTCTCCACGATTGTAAAGAGCGGTGCATCATCACTTGGACAGTGCAATCGATTTTTCTTGAGTATGAGCGGCTCGGTTGATTTCTCGGTATCTTTGTCACTCTCGTAGCTGAGTTCAAAAGAACCTTGGTTGCCACATTTGCAGGTGAAATGGTAGCTAAAACTCTGATAGGTTGTGTAGACCAGATAGCCGACTGTTTGGTTGCATTGGTCGCAGTAGAGCCAGCTGCCTGTGTTTTTCAATATGCGAGCGTTTGTTAGTTTTTTGGTAAGTGTAGGCATAGGCTATCCGATAAACTTCGCACCCATGAACCCAACTCCCGCACCCAGAATGATAGAAAAAAGTGTCATAGGTATGATCGCTTTTTTATCCTGTGGGTAGACGATGATCATGATGGGGATAGCGGCGAGCAGTGCGATGAGTGAGCCTTTGAACCATGGTGCTATATCCCAATGGACATAAGGAATGATCAATCCTAAAACAACCCAGTGTACAAAAGCAGAGAGTGTTGCTGATCTGTCTAGCTTTTGCAAGATCATCGGGATGATATCGATGATCCCAGCGGCAATACCAATGCCTAGTGCTATGAAAATATCATTCATGATGTATTCTCCTCTAGCTAGTATTATATCCCAATTTCTCAATAACACAAAGTCAAATAACTTCTGTAATAAGACACAATAAGTCTGTGATATAGCAGGATTATCCAAGACAACAACGCTGCCCTTCTGATATAGTTCTCAAAAAAAGAGAGCATCATGAAAGGGCATCTACTGGCGTTCATCGCTATTACTATCTGGAGTCTGACCTACATTCAGACCAAAGTACTACTTGAGTATATCGATCCTATCGAGATACTGATGGTGCGTTTTTCGCTGGCATGGGTGATATTGTGGATCATCTATCCCAAAAGGGTCTCTTTCAAGCCAAAAGATGAAGTTTGGTTTATGCTTGCAGGACTCAGTGGTATCTTCGGCTACTATGTGCTGGAAAACATTGCGCTGATCCATACGACAGCTATCAATGTGGGGCTTTTGGTGACACTGGCACCGTTGCTGACCTTGCTGATCAGTACGAAACTACATCATACTGCACTGCCAAGAGCTGCACTTTGGGGAGCATTGATTGCATTTATAGGTGTACTGGTATTGATGTTTGAGCAACTTAGTTTACCAAAGCTAGGTGATAGTCTCGCACTGCTGGGTGCATTGAGCTTTGCTGTCTATTCTATTGTGTTAGGGCATATCCCCTCTACCTATCATTATCTGGCTGTGACACGGAAAAGTATCTTTTATGGCTTGCTGTTTTTATGGATGTTTTGGGGGTTGCTTTATACGGGTTCGTTTCATGTTGATGCCTATACCCATCCCACTGTTTTGGGCAACCTTGCTACATTGACACTGTTTGCATCTGTGGGGGCGTTTATTCTGTGGAGACGAGCTGTGATGATGATCGGCTCTACTAAAACAAGCAACTATATTTATCTGGTACCGCTTATCAACACTACTGCATCTGTCTGGGTACTGGATGAGCCATTTGGATGGCGGATCATTCTCTCTTCTGTACTGATCATTGGGGGATTGGTTATTGCCAATCACCGTTCAGCCCAGCTGCTTGAACAAACTCACCTGGAGACATAGCGACAATGGAGTGGAAATGACGGTTCAGATGACTCTGATCGACAAATCCAACTTCTAGTGCCACCTCGGCAATAGGCAAGCCCTTTAGAAGCAGCCGCTGTGCCAGATTGATCTTTTGGTTGATGAGGTAGGCATGTGGGCTCATACCTGTATAGCGTTTGAATACTCTCATGAAATGGTATTCACTAAGAGAGACCATTCGGGCAAGTTGTGTTACGGTGATATTTTCTCGTGCATGCTCTTTCAAAAATGTTTTGGTGCGTTCCATATCTTGTTCAGGTGATTTTTCAGTTCTATCCTCTAGGGTATATTCTGAGATGAAGCTTTGAAAAAAGTCTTTCATAAATGCATGGATCGCCTCTTCTTTTTCCAGATAGAAGACAGAACGATCTCTCAGTAATCTACTGAGATCAAGAAATGCTTGATACAATACCTTATCCGCTACGGTTGTTTGATCTACTTTTATAAAACTATTGAGCCTGGTATTCCAGATACTTTCCTGAAATGCTTTACACCAAGCAACATCCAGATAGATCATATGATAACTGCGTGCTCTATCTTTGACAGGGTTACAAGCATGGACTGCTTCTGGGTTAAAAGCGATCAATTCGGCCGTTTTCAGATTTGAACCACGATCATCAAGGAAGAATTCCACTTCCCCTTCTTCTATCGCACCAAAAGAAAAAGTATCATGAAAATGAGGCTTATAATGTTTGGCCGAGTGTAGTACATACCGTACCTCGATATAGGGCAGACCATCATCCTTGAAATATTCACTCTTATATGTTTGCATCTAGTACTACCTTGTTAACGATTTTTCATTATAGCTTAAGTATATTGATGAACCCAGTATATAGCAGATATTAAGAGCAAAAGGTATAGAATATTTCCATCTAGAAAGGGATGGATTTATGAAAAAGAATAAGAGGTCAAAAATACTGATCAGCGCATGTTTACTGGGAGAGAAAGTACGCTATGATGGTGCTGGATTGACTCTATCTCATACCTTGCTTCAGGGTTGGATGAGTGATGGCAGAGTAGTCTCTATATGTCCAGAAGTAAGTGCTGGCATGAGTGTCCCTAGGGTTTCTGCCGAGATCTGTGGTGGAGATGGTGTGGATGTTCTGTCAGGTAAGGCCTCTGTGATCGAAGAGAATGGACGGGATGTTACAGAGTCATTTTTGACTGCTGCTTACAATACTCTGGCACTTTGTCAGGAAAATGATATTAAGGTTGCTATACTCACGGCATTAAGCCCTTCATGTGGCAGTGTAACTATATATAATGGGAGTTTTACGGGTGCTAGATCAGATGGTATGGGTGTTACCTCTGCCTTGCTGACGGCGCATGGCATCAAGGTTTTTGATCAATACCAACTGGAAGAAGTCAGTAAGTACTTATGATCAAGTAGTAAAATGATCAGTAAGGATGCTATCTGTTTGCTTCATGATGGTGTGATAGGGGTGAACCTATGGGTGTGAGATAAATCTCTCATCCTTTATCCATCTTCTAAATGTAGCCTCTACTTCAGGGGAAGAGTCCAGACGTAGGTTTGTCCAGCTCTCGTCTTCATTTTGCCACTTTTCATGCCAAGGGTTGATAGCTTTGAACTTGACATAGGGATTGGAGAGGAGGGTGGTGAAGGCATCATTGAGCCAGGCACTCTTGTTGCCATCTGGATGATGATCTACTACACCAAACTCCAGTAGAGCGATGGGATTATCTGTTTGGATGGCAGCAAAGTCATCAGAGTAGTCTTTGAGTGAGGAGGAGAACTCCAGACCTGCCCATGGCTCAGTGGGGGTCTGTGCACCATAGAGGCTGAAGCCTACCCAGTCTATGTAGTCATCACCGGGATAGTAGTAGTGGGGCTTGTTCCAGTCGGCGTAGGGGAGGGTGGCATAGTTGTAGTGAAACATCCATGTGATATGGGTCACCCCCTCTGCATGAAAGAGATCGATGATATGACGGTAGGCATCACGGTGGCGTTCGGGGCCGTCTGGATAGCTAGGGTCTCCATAACCGTCTGTAGTGGCACCTCCGTTGAAGATCCCGCTCCATGGAAACCAGTCTCCATTCATCTCCAGTGCAAAATCCGCCAGTATCGGGATACCGTCTGCTTTGGCGTCTTTTGCCCACTGTTTGAGCTCTTTGTCAAAGACACCATCGATGATCTTCTGGAGCGTATATTTCTGCTCTGGATGACCAGGAAGCTCATCACTGCGAGGCATGAGCCTGACGTAGGGAATGGTACCTGTATCTGCGATCGTATGGATCTTGGTCTTGGGATAATGGATCCCGTGCCACCAGTTGTTGGAAAAGCATGCCCAGAGGATCTTTTTGTCTGCTATCTTTTCAAAATTTTGTATGCGTTTGGCAGTGACTGTCTCTTCTGCTCCTCCAAAGTCAGGGAATGCTCCAAAATATATCTTGTCTCCAGAAGGAGGAGAGAGTTTTACTTCTTTGGCAGTATCAGTAGAGCCACCGCAAGATACACTAAAAATCGTAAAGTTTAAAGCCAGTAGGAAAGTGAAAAATTTCATTGCATAACCTTCGTTTATTTTCAATATTGTAGCATAATCTATATACAATGATAATAATATTATTTAATATTTGACACCCGACCCTCTTTCAAATAGTGTTTTTAAGTGCTTTGCTGTAATAATCAAAAGAGAGAATTCAATACATCAATATATCTTGATGTATTGAATTAATTATGGTATACTGTCAGGACTAAAAGCAAGGAGGAGCTATTATGGATGTTTTTCTTAAAACTATCGGAGCTGTAAATGATGAGACACGTATCTCGATTCTCAAGTTTATCAATAGTTATGAGGAGGTGTGCGTATGTGATATCGAGTCCTCTTTTTTGATGATTCAATCCAGAGTTTCTCGACATCTTAAGATCCTCAAAGAGGCAGGGTTTCTGAGGGTAGAGAGGCGAGGGCGTTGGGCATACTATAGTATCCGTAAACCTCTCGATCTCTTTCGTCAACAACTTCTCAAAGAGATAGGTTATCTGGAGATGGAGACTCCCAAACTCAATAAATCATGCAAGGCAAAGCAATGAAAAAAGTGCTGGTGATGTGTACAGGAAATAGCTGTCGCAGTATCATAGCAGAGGCATTGATCAATCATTTTCTAGAAAATGTCGAAGCGTTCAGCTGTGGGGTAGCCCCCTCTGGGAAGGTCAATTCCAATGCACGGAAAGTGCTGGAAGCACATGACTGCTGGGATGAAAAGTACTATTCAAAGCATCTGGATGAGATGATAGAGATGGATTTTGATCTGGTAGTAACCGTATGTGATCATGCCCGTGAAACCTGCCCTGTCTTCCCTAAGGCAGTGGAGAAGATCCATGTTGGGTTCGAAGATCCTGACGGCAAGCCCTATGCAGCCTTTGAAGAGACCTATGGAGAGATAAAAGAGATACTTTTAGCAGAAGTGATAAAAAAACTAGGAGAAATAGGATGAAAATAGAGATACTAGGCACTGGGTGTGCCAAATGTCAAGCAATGGAAGCCAATGCAAAAGCTGCCATCGCACAGATCGGTGGATTCCACTCTGTTACCAAGGTAGAAGATCTTATGGAGATCATGGCGTATCATGTAGTCAGTACACCAGGCCTGGTTGTGGATGGAGAGGTAAAGTCTACAGGGAAACTGCTGAGCGTAGATGAGATCGTAAAGCTACTGCATGTTTGAGTGGTGGCAGAGGTTGGTCGATAGGCTGACCTATGGTGCATGGGGGCTGGAGGGGCATCTGGGTGCATCGATCAACTTTTTTCTCTATGATACACTCAAGATACTCTTTTTACTGGTGAGTATCATCTTCGCAGTCTCCTATCTGCGTACATACTTCAATACAGAGTATGTCAGGGCATATCTGCAGGGGAAATCAGAATTTACAGGCAATATACTGGCAGCACTTTTTGGGATCATTACGCCCTTTTGCAGTTGTAGTGCGATACCGCTTTTTCTGGGCTTTATTCAGGCACGCATACCTGTAGGGATCACTTTTTCCTTTCTGATCTCTTCACCGATGAACAATGAGATAGCGATTGCATTACTTTTTGGGCTTTTTGGATGGAAAGTAACGGTACTCTATATAGGATTTGGACTCCTTGTTGCTATTGTGGGTGGGTACTTGATAGGAAAACTGGGGATGGAAAAGTATATTCTCATGGATATCAAGCCTATGGAGAGTGACCTTGAGGAGGTAACGATCAGGCTTAGCGGTAGACAAAGAGTGAGTGAAGCCTGGGAAAACACTGTAGATATCCTTAGAAAGATCTGGCTCTATGTGGCGATAGGTGTAGGGATAGGAGCCCTGATCCATGGGTATATCCCTGAAGACCTGATCGCAGAGTGGGCAGGGGCATCCAATCCATTGGCTGTACCTATAGCCGTATTGATGGGTATTCCGATGTACTCCAGTGCAGCGGGAGTGATGCCTTTAGTTGAAGTTCTGACCTCCAAAGGGATGCTACTGGGTACAGCACTGGCATTTATGATGGCGATCACGGCACTCAGTCTACCCGAAGCGATGATCCTGAAGCGTATTTTGCATATACGATTGATCCTGACATTTTTTGGGATCGTTGGGGTAGGGATCATCTGTATCGGCTATCTTTTTAATTTTATACTATAATGGCATCAAGAAAGGAAAAAAATGGAAGCATTTACCAAGCAACTTACACCTAAGTACATGAGTACAGCGATGATAGGAGTCGATGAGTTTTTAGAACTATATAAAGAGAGAGGATGTGAGTTTGTCGATATCCGTATGGATTTTGAGAGAGAGGTATGGGAGTTAAAGTTTGGTCTCAAGATTCCACTCAATGAACTCTTGGAACGACTTGACGAACTGCCAAAAGACAAACCTATCATACTAGGATGCCCCACTGGCCCTAGATCTATAGTGGCATGGACGCTCTTGTCTGTCAAAGGCGTAAATGTAAAGTTTCTCAAAGGTGGACTAGATGGCTTGACTGCTGTGCTCAAGGGCGGCAGGGCTAAGGCATTTTTGGACTAGAGTGCACTATGGGCTTCGTATCTTGCAGTAGCATATGAGGCTCTATAAATGGTGCTAGGTTGCTTAGGAAATTGAGCAGGCTCATGATGGGGCTTGCGTAGAAGAATTTTACTTTGTGATTATAGTGCCAGAGTTGGTCTGCATATTGATAGACCTGATGTGGAGTGTCTCCGATATTGTCTCCATCCCTGTCAAACCCTTGGTACCTGTCCCAGTAATTCTTTTCAATCCTGTTCTCTCTGGTTGATGTTCCCTCTATATCTTTGACTATATCATCAAGATTGCCGATAATACGATTATGCGTGATGGTATTGTTCTTGATCGTGAGGTGAAAGTGAAAAGCCTCTTTATTATGGGTGACGCTATTGTGTGTCATCCATCTTCGCATCCCTTTTTCATGGTCTTTGGTATCGATATAGAAGGCTTTGGCATTGTAGCTGATCTGGTTATGCTCAAAGTGTAACTTGCCCCCTCCCTGGATGATCATCCCTATACCTGCGGCTCCCTGGCAACTGAGGATCTGGTTGTGGCTGATGTTGGTATCCTCACTTGCCATAGCCATGATACCTGTACTGTTGTAGCGGAAGAGATTGTGCTGTATAACAGTATGTTTGCTTCTCTCCATCGCCAGTCCATGTCGCCCATGGGTGATGTTGTTGTCTGAGAAAAGTGTATCATTGGAGAAAACAAGCGTGATGTCTCTGGAAGCGGTAATGTTATTGTGTGTGATGTTATTGCGGTTGCTATACCAGATCTTGAGTGCATCACCACGCATGGACTTTTCTTTGCCATTGGAGGTGATGCTGTTGTAGCTAATGTTGGAATCATTGACCATATTCATATCGATGCCGTAGAGACTGTTTTGTATCGTGCAGTGGGTGATAGTGCAGTGTGAGACCTGCTTCATGACGATAGCAGCGTCTAGTGTGATGATCTGATCTCCACTGTTGGTGATAGTGAGGTTCTCCAGTCTGACATGTGAAGCGGCGATGGTGATCACTGAGCCATGCGTTTCCCCCTCTATCACTACACCCGATGTTTTACCCAGGAGGGTAAGTGGTTTGTCGATCGTGATATTGCCTCTATAGACCCCTTTGGAGAGCTTGATGGTGGCACCTACGGGTGCATTGTCGATCGCATCTTGTAGTGCATTGGCATGAAGCCAATGTGAGCCAAACAGTAACAGAAAGAGTAGACTGCGCATTTTCATGATGGGAAAATGATACCATTTGTACACCTGTTTTGCGTTGATTCAGGTCAAATTAAAGTGACTTATTATACTATACCCCCCTATAGTATATAAAGGTGATAATATGGAACTTCTAGAAAAGTTTATTGACAATATCATGATCTTGGCAAATAGCATGAGTCTCTTTATCTTGTTGGGACTACTGATCGCGGGTGTACTTAAAGAGATGATCCCAGCTGACTTTATCTCTTCGCATCTTGGCGGGGGCAAGATAAGCTCTGTGATCAAAGCGACGATCTTTGGTATCCCGATGCCTGTCTGCTCCTGCTCTGTGATCCCCCTGGCAAAATCCCTACAAAAAGAGGGAGCCAACAAAGGTGCTGTGCAGAGCTTTCTGATCGCTACACCGATCACGGGGGCAGACTCTATCATGGCAACCTACAGTTTTTTTGGTTGGGTGTTTACGCTTTATCGAGTGCTGACCTCAGTATTTATAGCGATCGTAGCAGGTATACTGCAAAATATCGTAGATGAGAAAGAAGCTGTGCATGCAGTAGAGCCAAAGTTTGGCATGCAGCCTAGGGATGCTACGGGATTTAGTATGACTCCATCTGTGCCTTTACAGACGCTCTCTGCAGAGGCAGACTGCAGCAGTGGATGCTGTAGTGGAGATGCACCTGTCAAGGCAGGATTTAGTCTCAGTAGAGTGATCCGTTATGCCTTTGTGACACTCTTTGGTGATATCTATTTTTCACTGTTTATAGGTATCTTGCTGGGTGCGGCTTTTGGTACACTCTTGCCCAAAGAGCTGTTGGCACCCCTTTTTGAGTATAAGCTGTTGACCTATCTAGCCGTACTGATCATTGCGATGCCGATGTATGTCTGTGCGACTGCTTCGCTGCCGATCGCTGCGGCGTTTCTGTTGAGTGGTATGAGTGCAGGTGGGGCATTCGTCTTTCTCTCTGCGGGTCCGGCGACCAATTCTGTAACGATGGGAGTAGTAGCTCAAATGTTTGGTAAGCGCTCACTATTGATCTATCTAGGCGTCATTTCTAGTCTGAGTATCCTTTTTGGATATCTCTATGACTGTTGGTTTGATGATCTCTCTGTCATAGATATCTCAACCCATGCAGAGCAGTTTGGTCTGGTGGATTATCTGAGCTCTATGGTGATGTTTGGATT